>VXAV01008661.1:124809-193761 GCA_013399715.1 Alectura lathami
AAAAAAAAAGTTCTGTAATTGCTTGGGTTTGCTCTCAGGGAAAATTTTTTCCTTGCCCTTAAGTATTACAAGGCAGCAAGCTGTCCTGAAGTTTGCTACTGCAAATAACTAAGCCCTTTTCATTTATTTTCTAACAATTTTCTAGTAGAACCCTGGATATTACTGTTAAATTATATTCTCTAACTGAAAATCCACATTACAAATGACATAAATCTGAGGCACAGGGACAACTGCTCCCAGGAAAGAATATATTAAGAATTCCCCTTCCAATAGTTTTATATTTGCAATACCCTGTTTCTGGGAGCACTGAATACTTGCTCCTTTATTTCTTCCAACCCACGCATGGGTGAATTAGAGTAGCTACTCCTCTTTGCTTTTTTTTTTTATTAGACACTTAGCACACAAAACAAAAGTTGATTTCAGGGTGCCCATCAGATGCATCTGTACTGTTAAACCTCACTGATTTTGTTGCCTGAGGGAATAAAACCTGTGGAGTATATACTTCCTCACGTATGCAAGCCCTATTTGTAGACGAAACGAGGAAAAGCAAGGCCCCTTCAGTTTGTACACGGACAATTGAGCACATAAAGCAGTGGAACACTTATTATCCGATGGGGTATAAAAAAGAATGCCGTCATGAATAAACAAGATGTGAATGTCATTATGCCAATTTGCAGGGAGAGCTGTTTGGGTCCTGCAGCTGAGTCTTCCCGTGCCTTACCTTAAGTTTTGGACAGAAAAGATGAAATTTTCCTCCATGATCACTTGTCAAATATCGATTTAATTCCCTGTGGATCTGTCACTTTGTACTTTGAGCATGATGAATTTCCTCCAGAGAACTTGTCCTCTCCCAGGACACACACAATATTGTCCACTGAAATGTTAGGGTTACAGCTGGCTTAGGAGTGAGTTTCAACAGGAGTGGTACCTGGGTAAGAATACTCCCCTCCTTTGTTATTTGGGGAACAGCAGGGAACCAAAACCCCCTGATGTGCTGGAGAGGAGAGGGCTGAGGAGGGCTCAACAGCATTTTTTCATCAGGTCTCCTCGAGTCAAAAACAGCTGTGTGAGGAAGCAGTCACTCCACTTTGCACTCTTTCTCCCAACCAGGCAAGGTTTGGAGCCCACCAGGGAAGGCATTTCATCCGTAACCAGCCAGTGATGGTGAGACGAAATGCTACGGATGCACTGCAGCACATGGAGCTCTTGCTATGACAATCTGTTGGGGCTAGAGGGTAATGTCAGTCATTTTAATGGCACCTAAAGCTGCGATTTTCCTACTAGGAAAATGAAAGAATACACAATATTCTCATTCTTGTGCATTATTCTGCAACAGGGAAGTTGCTGGAAGCTCTCCAACCACAGAGCAACACAGGCATTCCTGCTGGAAGCCTTGACTGCTCCTGCAGCTTCTCATCAACATAAACACTGGCTTTCAGAAAGACAGAGGATGGGTATCTATGGAGAGTGAGTGAGCAGAAATGTGCATACCACCAGGGAACAAAAACAAATCTTTGTTTTCTGCAAGTGTATCAAAAGAACATATAGAACTGATTTCTCTCAATAAAGACTATCATCAAAATGATTTGCAAGAGCACCATCAGTTTTTACACAATTTTAGATAGAAAAGTAGCAATATTCTGAGTCAACTTTCCTTTGCATTTTGATAGTGCCAAAACATTATATCTCAGTAAGTTAAATTTTATTTTATCGTGAATCACGCTGACTTTATGTTGCATCTATTCTAAAACTGTATTCAAGTATTAAATGCTATATATCACAGGGATTTTGTTTATACAGAACTTGCCACTTCTAACAAGGGAAATGTCACCTACTTTTAATGTGTGACATTTAATGTTAATGTCATAGAGAGCCCGGGAAGACTAAGCCCTGCTGTGTCCATGTACTTGCTGTAAGTGTGAAATTTAGCTGCCTTCTTCAGGAAGGCCTGAGATGGTACAGCTATCCTGTACCAGTGTGCAAGTCTGAGAGGTAACTATGAGATGAGTAGTACAGCAAGTACTCAGATGTGTTTCTCTTGGACGCTGGATGATTAGAGACACTGGCCCACTAGAAGACACCATCTTTGGACCTTATCAGAGCAACATGATGTTCAAATGGATTTGAGATACAATTTTGTTCATGAACTGAGCACTGGATAAAGCCAAAGCACCTGAACATTAAACATCCTGCAGTGAGAAGATATAAAATTAACGATTGTATTAAAACTCATACTGTAAGAGCCATGAACGGTGGCTGCAGAAAAACTGACCTTAGCCCTATACGTTCTCACAGCATGATCTAGTCCAATTTTTGTGTTTGGTCCTAAAGTCCTGAAAGACCTCTTCTTTCCTTTCACTTGGGAGCCAGACCTTCAGTGTTCTGAAAAAAGCAGTGCAGCTTTTCCTGGGTTTGCGGGTGCATATCGCAGCCCGGGCTGTAGGCATTTGAAACGAGTTCCTCAGCTCCTCTTAACACCCACTGAAGCGAGAGCACAAAGGTTATGCTGCAAATTAAGTTTTACTGACAGCGTCTCTAGGCTGTCTAAATCTGATTTTGATTTGCTGGTCGTGCGCTCCACAGACACACAGGAGCCTGAGGGCTTAGAATCTACTATCAGTCTATTTTATTACTGCTCAGGAAGGAACATCTCGATCTTCCACTGATGGCCCGATGAAGGCTTGATTTTTCCGTGCATGTCCATAGCCATGCTGCTCTCCATTAAGAATTGTACAGATAGAGATAAACTGAGGAAGAGGACACACGGATTTCCTAACTTGATTTGTTGGCAGTTCTCTGGCATCAAATGCAGGTATTAAAGATCTGCAGGCTTATTTCCTCCTAGGCACGCAAGGAATCCTTCCTCATTATTCTGCATCCCGTACAAAAATCAAGGCATAGGTCCGTCAGTCAGTCTGGGGACCACAAAACTCCACCTCCTGCCTTCCCTGCACCCCTCATACTTCTTACCCTCCCAATTCACATCATGGGATTTAGGTATTTTATTCCACCAACAATTAATTAAAAGTAAATAAGCACTACTGTTTTACCACACTCTTACTGATCTTGCTCACAGAGCGTTTACTGTACTTCGGCCTTTTTCAGAGCTGGGCCCAGTTAGGAGACAGGACTTCAGAAGTAGCACCTTGCTGAGGGCAGAGGTGCAGACAAGCTTTCCTGAGATTTCTCCTCCAGCTCATCTTCTCTTCTTTCATCAGGACAAGAAGATCCAAGCAGGCCCAGTTCTTCTTCCTTCTTTAAAAAGCAGTGACTTTTGACACAGAAAAACAAATGTATTTGTGCGGAGGGCAAAAGCAGCGCACAATCTGGCAAACGAACTTCTTACGTACTCTGAACTTTGAGGCCACCCTGTGCTTTTAGATCAATTTTAGTTTCCATGTTTGGTTTTGGTGCTCTCATCTCTGAAACCTTTGGTGAAGATGTTTTGATTCAGAGTGCTGATGCAAAAATCCCAGAAAAGCAACCTCTGTAGCAGAAATGCTGACAGCTTTACCCAGAAGTAGCACTGGCAGGTGGTGAAGATTAATAGTACATTCAGGGCCTGTGCTGCAAAGAGATCTCCAGAATGCAGCACTTCCAGACTGCACACTACAGCTACGATACAAATGTCCCAGCATTTATCTGGGAACCCTAATGAAACACACATCCATCCATCAGTCAGGAGCCCTTCTGGATGTCACTTGATCTTGCTATAACAATATCCCAGATCTGGCACAAAAAAAGGTACCTGTTAACAGAGCAGTTCCATGAAATTTATGTGGGTTTGCTGATGGAAATGAGGTCCACACCCATTTAAAAGTCCTTGCAGAATCAGGATCCCTTAATGTGTCATGGCCATGCTTAACGCTGGAGAAAAATGCCACACTTTGTTTTCCATCTCAGCGTCAGCTCAATGTCAAAATGTATGGTGAGAAGTTTTCATGCAATATTAGTTTCCCCCTATTATATATGCACACACACACACTATTGCCTATGTATCAAAGTTAATTGGTTAATAAAGGAGACATTCTGATATCAGAGCTCTTTAGTCTGGAGAAGCAATATCTTTCACAAAGGCTGCTCTAATATTCCTTCATTTTATTCAGTATTATGAGCTCATTTACAAAACAGATATTATGACTACTGAAATGACAACTCTGTTATTTCAAGAATCCACTGATACATTTAATTTTTACCCATCTCTAATCATCATCCTATCAGCCTGTCCTTCACCTGTCCATACCCAACCTTTTCAAGAAGCTTCTGAAAAATTGCTTCCAGTTGCTCCAAAGATACTCACACCACAAAATAGAGCTCCTTGAAAAACACGGGGTTTAGCAGAATCACGGAGAATCTTTTCAACATATAAAATATTCATCGAAAAGTGCAATTACCTTTTTCTCAATACAGTTTTTGGTATTTGCCAAGCTGTTTTTGAGTGGGAAAAACACAACATGTTGGGGGTACTGAATTAGGATAGGTGTTGCTGTTGCCTTTTACATCCTTTATGCACAACTTATTAAAAGCACTTGGTGTTCAATTCCATTCTTCCGTCAACAGAAGCTCAAACATTTGTGGCTTGAAATGAAGAACAGACTTCTGGGATGGGGACCTCTTGTCTCCAGTTAGCCTCAGCACAACGTTCGGACACCTCACCCCCTTGTGCAGAAAAGTTCGGATTTCAGACAGAAGGAGTTTAAGGCAAAAGACATGAAGTGGATAAATGTAGCATACCCAGGCCACTGGGGCACTAAGTACAAGTTTCCACCCCTCAGGCAGAGCAGGGAATTGCACCAGAGCTTTTCCCATCTTCAGTGAGCGGCTAGAAATACGTTAATTTAGATTTGAATGGCTTCTGATTTTCTCTTAGAGGACCAAAATGAAAACTTACTAAGAAAAACTGCAACAGTTTTACATTTACCTGGAACTAAAACCATTTTCCTCTCCAATGTTTTAAATTCAGCTATCAAACCCAAAGATTCAATTACACATGCAACCTTAAACCCACTGCTGGACACAGTCACCTCTTAATTCCCAGTCCACCGAGCTCTCCCTAGGCTCTCTGTTCATTCAGTCTTTTGTAGAAGGCACTTGTAACAGAAATTGTTACTGTTTCTAGAAAATCAAACCATTTTCTAGAATTCCTGCTCTCACTTGTGGCCCTCTAATTCCCACAAAGCAGGTGATTGTGGTTAACAACTAAAACACAAACATCTGCTTATCTTCTGCTAAAAAAATGGACTAATAAAGCTGAAATTACACAGTTAATGGTGTGGTCAGTTCACCGCAGACGCGTGATCATATTTCAGAACACTACATTTAATGAAATTAAAGTAAATTACTGTTGCCGTTTTCTCTGCTATTTTAAGCTACCTGTAATTTCATAAACAATAACAGCAAGGAGACATTATCCAATTTTTGAAAGAAAAAGTAAGTTAATTCAAGGAAGAAATGGTCTTTTATGTGTAATCACTACAGATAATATTCTGCACTCCCACATAAGTCTGAAAAAGGCAAAAATATCTATAATTATATAAGAAAGTTCTAGCATAAGCAGCAAAACCACATAACTGACAGGGAAGATATTACTGCTGTATAATGCCTTCCATGGAGCATACCGTATAGTTTTTTATCTGAAAACGAGGTGAATGCATGAATTATTTAAGAACTTGCCCAATTGTTACCAAAAGTACTTTGTCATGTAAATGAGCAAAGGGTTTGAAATTTCCTAGATAAAAGGATGTCCCAGACTTTGATTCAAGATCAACTCTTCACTGTTCACACAGGATTTGAATAATATTTTCCAGGAGTATTAAACTAGAACCTTGATTATCACAACAGCTACACCCTATGAAAAAAGTATAGCTCTCTTGAAACACGTAAATCACCATCTTCCCGTAATGTTTCAAACCATGGAGCTCACACTGCCCCAGACGTGTGCTAATAAGAGAATAAACAGCTCCAAAGGCTACAACACAGACGTAATAGCGAGTCTGGCAGCTGCACCTGACAGCCAAACGGGGTGCTGGCTCCCATCACAAACCACGCACCACAGCGCAGCCTTTGATTTCGGTACCGTTATTCAGGATCAGAACCGACAGAGGCAGGCTGAGACAAGGCAGCAGGACTCAGCAGAGACAGACAGAGAGCAGCTTCTGGGCTCTGAACAGTGTTGTTATTTACCTGGAAATATTTCATATGAAGTTCATCAAACCCAAACATACTGTCAGTCTGGAACAGCAGACAAGGTTGAAGCCTCATTCTCTAAAACCAAATACTTTAAACACTGAAACATATGAAGTATCTGTGAACTCCTTTTAATTCAAAACCAGATAACTTCAGGACTATTCATTCATTCACTCTTATAGAGTTCTTTTTATCCCCTCAGTTTAGGCACAGAGCTGGTATCAGCATCCACATGACGGAAATCACGAGCTCCAGCACATGCTTAATTTAAGGCTCATCCAACAGCTCCAAAATACTTGAGGCATGCATTTCAGTGAGGTCTGCTTCAATTTATTAAAAATCTTAATGCATTGGAAAATAAACATTTCATCAGAACCAGACAGAAATCTAACTCCCTGTGGCCTAAACTGATCAGGATCATTTAGACTGTGTCTAGACTCTTGAATAACTTTAAGAAGTTAAAAGCAAAGGGTAAAAAGAAGTCACTGAATTACCAGACTTGAAAAATCATTTATGACTTGTTTGTCACTCGGGAGGATTTGAAGATAACTTCACCAACATACTTAATGATTTGAGAACTATGCAGTTATGAAGATTTATGGCACAATGTGAATTTGCAAATGTTTAATTGTAGATATTGACAGAGGTAACTATAGTTACGAGGGAAACTAATTTTAAGACAAAGCATTATGTGACAGATATAATTATGAGAAGAAAAATAATGAGTATATATTAACTGGAAGAGAATGCTAACCATGAAAATTAAATGTAATCATTTAAATAAGACAATCAATACATTCTTAGTCATATTTTAACACAATACCCACCTTAGAACACACGTGTAGAAACCACTGTCTTGCACGTCAGCCGAGTGAAACCATATTGAATCTTCATCCTTGCTCATTCTAACTTCAGAAAATATAATGGGTTCTTCTAAGTCTCCTTTGTTTTTGTACCACATAAGCCTAAGACCTGTGCTCTGGGCCATGCTATAATTAGTTCTGATATAGCTGTAGAAAAGGGCACATTTCACTCGGACTGGTTCACCTGCCAAAGCCATGTATGTCTTGAGATCCACTGACCAGTCAATGCAACCATCAACTGAAAGCAAAACAGTAATAAAGAAATATTAGATACAGACATAGTTTTTCCAGATAGTGAGACACAGCCTGTGAAATGCAAAACAATTGATCAAAGGAAAAGAACCTCTGTTTCACAGCAGTGTGATAAACCTGCAGCAGCTATTAGCAATGGGATGGTTTTATAATATCTTTTTAGTTACACGCAAGCATAACAGGTACAGGCTATAAGAGCACATTATTAGAGCGCATTAGGTCTGCTCAACTCAATTTCTTTAGAATATCATTTATTTTGCCTATTTTTACTAAATTTTTAAGAAATAAACCAAATGTTTTCACCTTAACTACTTGCCCCAGTAAAACAACTTTGAATTCAGTAATTTCTCATTGGAGGAAAATGTATGTTGGTATCTGATCCTAATTCACCCCTTGAAACATTTCCATCCATCTCTGCTAATTACATTACATACAAAATAAAAGATGTGACCATTTTCCTTTTCTAAGGCAGTTCAACGTAGCTTTTTCTTTTTTCTACAGCCCACTCAAATATAGAGACAGTACTACATACAATGGGATGCAACTACAACATGCTGCCAATGAAATCAAGATTAACAAAGGTATTGCGCAACTATGAAAGGGGATCTTCTGATGTCCTGTTCAGCAAAAACTTTTGAAACAGCTTTTCTGGGCAATCAAAGCTTTGATACTTCACTTTAAAAATGAATATGTCATCCAATTATTTATTAAAGGATTACTTCTCCCTACACTTTTTCTCCCACTACTTTTAAATCCTCTTGGCTACAGTATAATCTAGAACATACGTACATACCAACATGGATATACAAGGTGGAATTACAAGACCTTTCAGTTCAACCTTTTCTATTCTTGGAAAATCTGGAAGGTCAACCAAGAACATGACCAAAGAAAAAGACTGCAAGGCTGACTGTCAGTAGGCAGATATGTTGCCTAAAATCAACACACTTCATCAAAAGTATATTTTGTAGAATTTACTGATCACATCCAGCTACATGTAACTGAAACATCTTTACCCTTTACGTAGCTACCTCAAATTCAGCCAAGGCTGAAGGTGCATCTTCTGCCTTTACAGTACCAATCCCCCAAATATAAATGCTGGATACTCTCTCTCATATAACTCTTCACTAGCATTCACTCATTAAGTGACTTTTTGTTTACCTGCTAAACAAATGTACCAAGCCAAAATTTGTACACATGATGGAATACCAGATCAAGTCCTTTCTAGCATCCCTTACTACCTTTAAATTATGTCTACCATTTTTTTCAGGCTTCTCTTGAATCCTTCAATACTACCCATGATAAATGGGAGGTTTTAATATCCCCACAGCATTACAGCAGCTTTAATTGTGCTGTGACCACACAGACCACGCAGCTGAGCCATATTTTAAACCTGTTCATACATTTCTAATACATAACTTCCTTGCAACATCTTGGTAAAACAAACTAAGGCAGGCTCAAGACAGGAGGAAGAGGAACCTGTCACTGGGAACTGCATGTTTAGTGAATGAGCTGTCACAAAAGTAGTGGCAGGCGAAGGGAGATGGGCTGGTGCCACCTCCTGCCACGCCCCAGCAGGCAGACACAAATGCAGCTGCTGGTTGTGCCAGCTGACTTCTTACTGCAAAAAAGCCCCAAAGCCACAAAATTCACCTGCACTCATGTACTCACCGTTTCTGTTAACATCAATTTTTATCTCTCGTTTTTTTTTTTTTTTTCCTGAAAGCCCGCTGCTGATTCAAAATGAAACTCATTGCTTTTTGTTTTTAACTGCAACTGCTAATGACATGAAATGCAAAGCTGGTAGCAGTTTACTGGCTTTCCTTCCTTACCGCTGCAGCATCGCTTCTTCCCCTGGGCCCTCCCTCTGACAGCTCAGTGCCACACAGGACAGGACAGGTTTGGCTGATCATTACTTGAAAAACACATATTGAAGTATTTGTCCTCAATGCATCCGCTCCGTGTTTATAAGATCCTTCTTGTGACCAAAGCTGTACACTGTAACTCAATCTCTTGCTAAGACCACATAAAGCGCTGCCCTCATCTCTCTCTGCTATGGTGTTATACAAACACAGGCAACCAGCAGCAGGGCCGGAAAAAGAACACAAATCTCACAGGTCCACAAACCTGTCCAATATTACATTAAAGCATGGTTCTGACATCATGAATGATTTTATATATGGGTGCCTTTAAGGGCTTTTACATGGAGTCGGTCTCAATGTACTCCACACAGAGCTTACTCAAAAAAGCTCTGTGCTTTTTTTTTTTTTTTTTAAGTCCCTCTCTTTAGGCTGCCGCAAGCTAACAATTAAAAAGCATTGCAGAGTTTACAGCCTCATTCTCCTGGACACAGGAATGTCAAAGGAAACACTGAGCTCTCCAGATTGCTCATGCTCATTCTGCAGGACACAGATATTCCCAAACGCTTCATTCTCCTGTAGTTCAGCAAAGCCACAATGCTCTAAGTAGAGGTGTGTAAGCTGAAATGAATAGGCGTGCCCAGAACTGGAATTTAGAGACAACCTAGTCCAGCTGATCTAATTAATTCTGTCAATATTCTGTCAATCTAATCCTGTAAACATCATCTAAGGCTTTCAAACCTATGTTGGTTTGCAAAGTTAAGCCAAGAAAAGAATAAGCAACAGTCCGGTACACGCGGAGGGCCTTTGGATCAAGCAGAAACGTGCCAGTTTTCCATCATATCACTGCAGTCGCAATTACAAAGAGTTACAAAGTTAGGTTCTGACTTTGGATGGAAATCCAGCTTCAGAGGCTGAAAATGCTGTTGTCTCCAATAAAATTCCCCCCACAGCCACACCAAACTACAGCTCAAACAAGCATTAACCACCCTTCAGCGTCATTCTGACTCACCTTCTACTCTCGTTTGAAAATTTATTCTCCCCTCTACTGTGCATTTCTCTACTCTTTTACCTTCAAAATTACAACTGCTGAACTACCACAACTGCATCAGAACACTGGAATGGATGAAAGACATTTGAACGGTAATTTACAGCCAAGGCACCAGAGACACAAACCCACCTGTGGCTGCCCCCAGCAGAGCACAAGACTGGGGCTGGTGCTCTGCCAGCTGCCAGCCTTTGAGTGCATACAGTGGACATGGAGAGCTGATCCCAGCCAGCAACTGCATCTCAAAAGGGGAAATGAAAGGGAAAGCTACACTAGAGCCCTTCCTCCCGTTTAGGATATCTGAAGGGAAGAACTGAGCCCCATGCAGGGAGCGTGGTGGAAGGGGACGGTGCTGGCAGGCTGCTGCCGTGGCCCCGACTGCTCCTCTCAGCACGCCAGGAGGTGCTAATTACGGAGAGCAGAGCACGTGGGGAACGCAGCAACTGTTCATTATAGGGCTCATGACATCTGCGGAGGGGGGAAGTCTCATGGATCTCCCTAACTAAATCTTAATTTTCGAAGGAAGACTAATCAAAACGGAGATGACTTCTCCCCTGTACTCTTTTTTTCCTCATTAAATACACAGTCAAGAATGCTCCCGCTTATGAAGAAGCTGTAGAGGCTAAAATCTAGGTCAGGCTCCCTGCGCTCACGTGGAAGCTGGAATTTTTCCCCTCGCTGCGCTGTCAGTCACTGGAGCGTGTGCATTGTTAGATTAATTTGGAGTATTCTCCAAGCTGTCATAACAAGTGACTGGAGCTGCTTAGGTGGAGTTTAGCGCTCCATTATCGAGAACAAAGTTCACTGTCATTTTTGTTGGGCTGGCTCTCAATATGGAATGTAATCAGAGTGGTAAGAAGACAAAAGAAATGGCATTAGAGAGAGGCACCGTATAAACAAATGTATATGTATCTTTTCTCTGCCTCCTAATAATTAGCTGACCCTTAGCAAGCGCCTGATTGAAAGCCCATTCAGTTCAAATTCACTCTACGGCGAGTGTATTTTAGTCACTTTCAATAAAGACAATTATTTGAAATACCCTCTAAAATTTAGAGCATTGAGAGGATATGGAAAACGCTGTCCTATTTCTAGCCTGGCTTCCTAAGGAAACAAGGTTTGTCTGTCTGTCTGCCTGTTCCCCATCCCACCAGAATAACTTCTGATCACACTGCCTGAATGAAACCCTATTTTGTAGCACGTGAAAGGGCTGCTGTACACTACAGCCCTGCACAGGTGCAGGAGAGAGACCTGAGGCGTGCCTGGTGGGGGGGAAATGCTGCTGGCAAACTCAGCCCTGCTGGGCCCACTCCAGTTGCTATTCAGGGCCATCCCAGGCTAGTGCAACCTGAGGAGATGGTGGATTGAAAAAGGAGGTTTCAAATTTACAAAATAGATTATAGATTAAATTGGCTGACAATAAGTTACTGTACTTTTGTGTTACCAATCACCCGAAGCGTGTACTGCATTTCCTTCCCTAACATTTCCTGGTAATTTGCCATTATTCTTATTTTGAATAAATCTAGTTGTCTAGGGATTCTAGATGCATTTTAACATGAACCACAATAATTTATGAGCAATTACAGAAGAGCATGTACATAGTCTCTGAGTAATTTGTCTTTCTGCTTGCTGTCATATAAATAATTTTTGCATTGCGAATCTGCCTGTAATAATTTTTGTAGGGATCTGCCACCTACAGCAATTTATATCACAGGATTGTTAAAGATGTTTGCCTACCTTGTTACCTGAAATCTCATTTTAAATTGAAATTTAATTTAAATAATTAAAAAATAACTCACTAGCTAATGTATTAAATTTATTGCTCCACAAAGCAAGAAATGCTTGTGACTGTAAATATCTAGCCAGAAAAAAAAAAAAAAAAAAAAAACATTCCTTGGAGTTACATTCTTATTAATATATTAACCATAGAACGGCAGAGCCCAAGAACTGACATCCATCATGCTTGGAGTTTGCAGACATGTAGCAACAATGGATTGGATGAAGGAAGTCCAAATAGGGATGCAAATTTTGCATTCTCAAAGAGGAGAAGTCAGCTACAACCCATGAATTTTAGGCAAATTTCTATTTCCAGATCTTAACCCTAACGGAAAGAGGGTACACCCTACTTTTCAGGAAACACAGTAAGGCCTTGACTGAGGGTCTCTGGCTGGACGTGATCTTCACAGAGGGTCAGGGTATTAGACCAGGCTCCTCACACGTGGCTGATTTCACATCTCTGACTTTCCAGCACTGCTCTGTTAATTCAGCCGTGGTGCTCGCAGACCCCCGTCAGCCTCTCACAGCCATATGAGACCTGTCTGCCACCTGAGCCCAGCGAAGTCTTCAAAATCATGTATGTCACCTCCCATGCAAAGGAAGATCTTTGTACGGCTCCCTCAGCTCAGCTCTCCTATCAGACTGGATGGTCAGAGGACACACTCGTAACAATTAACAAAAATCCACTCTACAGGAAGATGTCTTTGTCTGTCTCTCCTCTCTCTCTAGCCTTGTACAACGCTTCTCCAGTTTGTTCCACTTGGGTGTTTTGTCTCATCAATGCCCAATTACAGGAAAAGCATCAGAGGCCAAGAGAACAAAAAAGCAGGGGGCAGGAAAGAGACATTCATCTTCCCAGACAGGAGTGGTCAGGAAGATCTCATGCCAAGATTTCATGTCGTGTCCCTCATGCTTGGGATACATCCCACATCAGCAATGCCTCCTCTCCTACCAGAATCCAGAAGAAGCTTAAAAAAATTGTAGATACCAACTACTTGCTCCCTGACAGATACAGTAAATCAAAAAAATCATCTGTAAGAGATGAAGACCACTTAGAAAATGACCTTTAACCCTGAGAGAAAACCAAACTTATCATGATTCAAGCTGGGTGAAATTTGCAGTGTTTCTCCTACTATCCTGTTAACAATTTTAACTAAATAATTTATTTCTATCACAGTAACATCTAGATTCAGCCAAGACTGTTTTGCTGTAAAAGCACGACATTGAAGAAAAGGATCACACAAAGACTTTGCAGTTTCTCTGCTCTCATCTCCATCTTCTGAATGGTTTCTAACAAGATTTAGACCATTCAAGTTTACTGGTGAAACGTTTCAGACTTTCAAGATATTTAAAAGTGCAAATATTTCAGAAATCCTAAACTAAATAATTTTGGGTGCAAAGAAACTTCATTAGATTTAGCACATGCAATTGTTTCTCCAAGTCTGGCTCATAAATAAGGAACAAAAATCCATTTGCTTATCCTTACACATTGGCTGCTTTTTTTTTTTTTTTTTTTCCAAATTCTGATCAAAGCTTGAAATTTCTGTAACACAAGNTCAAAGCTTGCAATTTCTGTAACACAAGCTAAAAGGTTTTTATGCTTTATATATGCTTCATTCTTTCTGACCAGCTTTTCTTATAAGGCCACAGCTAAACAACTCAGCTCAAATGTCAAAGATTCCAGATGAACACTCCTAATTTCCTTTGAGGTCAAATAAACTGTAAATATGTACTGCCAGAGGTCCAAATAACTACGGATTGCTCTGTCCTGACTTACATATGCATACAGAGCCAGAGGCATTTTAGTCTCAAATACATTTTACTCAAAATGCAAAAGAACACACTAGTAGATCATCAATCTGTAAAATTCTCTAGGAAGAGACAAAAGCCAGCTTGGACCCTAAACAAATTCTCAGCTTCCAGGAGCCAAGGCATATTAATGAGGTAGGGACTCAGAAATTCTACTCGAAGAAGCAAAACGCTAAAGTAGTGTCAGAAGAAGTTACCAGACAGGGCCACTTCATCCTGAAGCACCTGTCAGATTGGCCATGCAAACTGATGGGTCTGGTGCCAGCTTTTCAGATGGCACCTCATCACAGGGACTGTCGGGAAGGCTTGCTGACTGAGAGAAGAGCAAATCACAGCTGGCACGTTAGATTTTGCTGGAGACAGGGAGCTCTGAAACACTTTGTAATGGAAATGAAGTCTCTGGTTTCAGAACATTCTTTGCTACCTCTTCTAAGTCAGATGTTCCTGCAGACAGATGGACCTGAAGGGCCCTTTCAAAGCTGTGCTCTTCGCTTTGAGCGGATTGCTCTGCTAAGCAAAGAGGAGGGCACTAAAGGAACTGTTTAAAATGCAGCATATTTACCCCAAAAACAAGAGTTTAGTGACCTTGATCTCCTAATCACTTCAACATCTGGCAGGTTTTTAAAGAGTTTGT
Source organism: Alectura lathami (assembly GCA_013399715.1). NCBI lineage: Eukaryota > Metazoa > Chordata > Aves > Galliformes > Megapodiidae > Alectura > Alectura lathami. The sequence continues at coordinate 139,231 of VXAV01008661.1, forward strand.
GTTGAAGTAAACAATATAGAAATTTGTATGTATAAACTGCCTTGGTTTTAAACATTCAGTGTAACGCCTTGATTCTCCATGGCTGCCACCATGCAGAAAACAATCTAAGAGACACCTTCAAAATCAACAGCAGCAGTGGCCGGACGCAGAACAATAAAGACTTTGCACTTCATAGCTTTCTGCTTTTATATATTTTGTGAAGTCCCAAACCTGGGTTTGAGAGAGGTGCCCCTGCCCATGCTGCCTTCTCAGCCCCTCCTGAACCACTCTGCCCTCGCCCTCCCCACTGCAGTCCCCGTCCTGCTCTGGGACAGGGAGATTGGGAAGAGTTGTGGGAAAGTCCATTCACAAAGCTCTCATCTCTACCCACCCTTTGCTCCCACAGAACGAAAGGCAAGTTGGTGATCTGCAATGAAGAAGTTACCCAAACAATCAAGCTTCTTTTCTTGTTTCCGGACCTATAAATGAATCCTTATTTTTTCAAACCTAGCCATGAAATAACTGGCAAGGGATCATTATCCCACTAGCAAAGGAACATTAATTTCAACAAAAACTATGTTGCTGGGATTGGAGTGGCCAAAACAGGCACATGGCGTTACACCTCCCTTCTCAGACTGAACAAGTACCAAAACTTTCCTGTTGAATACTAAAACTTAAACTTTATAAACAAACAACTCAGGCATACAACTCCTCAGTACAAACAGAAACCCTGTAATTTAGCTGCTCACCCTGCTCTGAAACCCATCTGGACCTCATTTTTTTTTTTTTTTCACATAACGTCCACAAAATCTCACTTTTTAAGATCAAAAGAGAAGAAAAATCATTTTTCTGTCACTTTTCACAATGAATGCTGGCCATTTTTATCAGCTCCTCTGCATCAACCAGGGAGGCAAATGCATAAAGACAAATTTCCCAGCATCTCTGATACTTCTTTGGTACACAGAACTACTGTTAGATAAATTAGATTATGATTCTTATTTTCTTTTCCTAAGAGAATAATACCTGAGGTCAGTAATAAGTAAAACAGACTGAAAATATTCCATTGCACTTAAAAATTTTATCCTACTGAATATTTCAGGTAAGGAGCAACACTGGAAATACTTCTTACACCTGAAGATATATGGAATTATTATTTTAAGTGTTGTTGACTATACAGGAGCTATATAAGGACACTCTCTGAGACTGTTTTAATATTCTCCACCCATGTACACTAATCCACGGAGACTTTCACACATTTTGTTTTCAAGTCTTACGCACCACGAAAACTTTGGGAACAAAGCTGAATTCATTTCAATAATTGATGAGTCTCTTTTCATTAGTCCCTTTGACTAAAGTTACTGAAGGTAAAGTAAATGGAAACTAGATCCCAGATCAGGTAGTTGCAGTCTCAAGTAATCACACAATTAGGAAACTCTATATTCACTGCTTGCTATTCCCAGCAGGGAATTGTAGGAGAGAGCTGTGAATAATAAGAATTTAAAATGAAAGAGAATGAAACTCTATTAACTTCCTGGTCCCAATGGGCGAGAGGGATTGGTATACATGCACAACATCATTTTGTTTTTCATCTGTTCTTCAAGTATGCAGATAGTTTGAGTTGGGTTATGTGCTTTGAGAGCACAGTCTCTCGAGTTCGGATTAGGTTAGGAAGATGGACGCCCTGTTGGATACAATGGGCTAAATTCATTTCCACTGTTATCTGCAGAGGGGAATCCTGGACTGACACAGGCCTGCTGAAAGGGCTCTTACTAGATCGCACTAACGGCAGAGGAAAACTGCTCGACAGAGGAAGAGAACGAGAGACTTCACGCAACCCCAGCAATATATCTCGAGTGCAAACCAGGGGACCACAGGCACTTCCATTTCTGTCTCAGCCTGCGTGGCTGTGGCTCTCCCAGTCTGGCAGGTCCCGCTGTTAAAATCCCAGCCCGTTTCCGATCAGCCTGGAGCATGCCCAGCCACCGGCACCACAGCTCCTCTCCTGGCCCGGCCCCAATGAGGAAGGAGCCTCAGTGGCAGAGCAGTCATCTTGCCCTTGGGGGCTGCGGCTCCCCACGCCAGCATGCTTCTGGGGGCTTTGTCCACTTTCCTGCTGTTTTCCTAAATCTGGACTCGGGAGGTTCTGAGCTTTAAATGAGAATCGTTATAGAAAGGAAATCCCCAGCTCAGCCCAGTTTACATCGTTTTCCTCGTATTTCCCAGTAACTTCATAAACCAGAAACTAAGCTGGTGGCAGGATGTAGGTTTTCATTTATTAGTAAGCAAAAGCAACTAACTGCAGACACTTCATTACTAATACATCGTTCGCTCCCTGCTCGGATCTGCACAAACAGGTCTGTATTTTATTCATAGGCCTCCTGTCAGCCAGAAGGACCCCGGCTCTCTTTGCAGAACACGCAGCTGCCCCTCACCGGCGCCAACAGCTGAGCACGCAGGATGGGGCAGGAGGATGCTGAGGCCTTTGAGCTCCACACGGAATTTCTTGGCCTCATTCTCTGCCATCACTTACTCTTTCAGTCTGGGGAACTGAGTGGTGTAACAGTTTCAGGACAAGTGTTCAAATAGCATCTTTAAATGAGCAACACTGTGACAAAGTGCTGAGGTGGCTATGCCTGCACTGGCTTCTGTGGTGGTTGCCCCCTGGAAACCAATACATTTTTCAGTCATGAAATCATGCTTTAAAACATGGAAATCTGTACCCAAATTCTTAAATAGAAGAAACTTACAGTGATGAGGGAAGACAGGACAGAAACCCAAAGCTGGATTCTCTCTTCTCCCTGTATCCCCTCACAGAGGGCGCCAGCCCCCAAACCTGGCTGCAGCTCCCTCAAGGAGCTGGAAGGGCTCACACTGCCCAGCCCCTGGGACCCTCGCTTCCCTCGGCAGGCCTGGGGAGGGCTCCTGGTGCACACCTCAGGCTCTCCTGCCTCCTGCGTCCTTCCCTAAGTACTTCAAGCTGAATTCAGCAAATACTGTTCGGTGGGGAAGGGTGGAGGATTCATTTCCATAAACAGTGTTGAGTGATGTCTTCCCATTCAAAACCACCCTGTTCAATTCAACCTAGTTGATTTTATTATTACTGTATTAATAATTTTTCAGTTCACATGGCAGTTCTTGAGTTCAGATGACAGCTGCCATGTGTCCAGCTCTACATCTGAAGAAAGAGGGCAACAGTCAGAGGGGAAAAGCATGCACGAGGTACAGGACCTCAGCATAGGGAGTCTGGTCCACAGACAAGGACATGAACATCTCTGACAACATAACAGGTGTTCTGGGGACAGAAAAAGTACTCTTTGAATTGGCTCTCATTGAGGTTAAAGCAGAACCTGAGGGCAACAATCGTCACCGTCTCTGTGCCCCACGGCGCTGGGTGTTGATGCTCTGGGGAACAAATCCCTACAGCAAAGGCTTTGTGAGAGGGGAAGGAGAAGGAAACAGGGAAAGAGTGTGCAACCTAGAACCAGTGATGTGAACCAGAAATAAAGAGATGAAGACGTCATGGAAACTATGTCAAGGGAATTGCTGATAAACAGAAGTTCTCCACATGTGAAGGCACTTACTGTTGTATGTATTTCTGTTCAAAATACAGGCATTGCAAATGCAATCACATTTTTTGATGTGCCACTGATGAAGTAAATGTTATTTCAGTGTGAGGTTGACAGTGTTAAAAATGCAATTATAATGATTTACATATCAAAGACATGATTATGTCTTCACAGTAAATATTTCCATCATGATGACTTTGAACAGAATCTTTGCTAACAGAAATACGCCAGATTTCAGATAATCTGAAATCATGCTGTCTCAAGTTGTCAATTTTAAGAATTGTCCTAAGCCATTACAAATCTCATTTTAATCTCTCTAAAGACTTATCTGACTTCACATAATTGAAAAAAGAAACACTACTTGTAATGTGTTAAATTTTGATACTCAGTGAATAATATGGTGCCAGAATCCTTCCAGCCAGCCACTGTTCTGAAAAGCTGTGCTAATGTTGAATCTCCAGCCTGCACAAGGCTGCATAAACCTTTACAATGTGATTTTTGATATTGTTTAGTATTTTATATTGAACAATACAAATATTTAATACAATATTTTGTATTAAAAATATGTCACCAAAATGATGAGAACTGGATTTTTTCCTCTATCCTAGGATTGATCAGTGTGCCTTCAATAAGGAAGATGAGCAAAACCAACCTCATTAACGAGCTACAAACTTCAGATTACAAAAAGCCTCACTAATAGCTCAGTTGCTATTGGACAGCCATCTGTTAGGAGACATACTCAGCAAGCATAAAGCACCCTGCAATACTTTGCTTTTTTTTTGCATATATTCAAAAACAGTCCTGGCACTACAGAGAGCACATCTGAAGGACAACAACAGGGTCCCACTGGACCCAACAACCCAGCATGCAAACACAGGCATGGAGTGAGGGGACTGGGGTCGCAGCTCAAGAATATTCACAGACTTTCACTGCACATACATGTACATAAATCAAAAGACTGTGGTGCAGGAAAGAGAAACTTTCAACCTGCTTTTGCAATCTTTGCATTAATTAGAAAAGGATTTCTCAAATACCCGTGCATCTCCAAACTTTGTGCTGGGAAGACCATTTACGTCTAAATGGTAATTGTAGCCTTCATGTAAAAGATTCTGAATTTTTAGTTCTCTAAATTACTGTTAACCCAACATTACTCTTGCCTACCTTGTGCTTTTAAATGGAATTACATGTAGCCTGCAGCTTCAAATCTAAATGAAAAATGTAGCTCCAATTGAGTCTTAGGAAAAAAAGGCAAAAGTTAATGAGATTTAAATTAGTAACAGCCAAAGCTTTCCCTTAAAGAAAACATTATCGATTTTAAAGAGCTACCTAATGAAAAAGAATGGCATTCATTTAGACTTTGCATAAGCCACATTAGAGATTCATTTATAATAATAAATAAGGATGTGCTTTACAGTGAAATGAATCAGCAGAATTTATGCACATATTTTTTATGAGTTAACTACACATTCCTTAGGCCTTTAATCACAGTTTTGGATGAACGGTTTATGGTAGTAAAGAAATAACAGTTTCTAAAGCCTGGAACATCAAAAATAATTAAGTATCAATTCCCTATAAGAGTTAAACACCTCGGCAGCTCAGGGAGTTATTATCCATTCCTCGTTTGTAAAATGTGAATTGATAATGTTTCTCTTTATTCTGTATTAAAGAGTATATTTTAACCTCAAGTAACTAATTATTGGGATATTTCTCCTCCTACGAATACTCTGATAAGCACAAAAAATGAGTACTGCCACAAGATGGTATATATGTGCATCCTTTGTAAATTCCTTAAAGAGGTAGGAAATTTGTTAAGCTGTTGGTTTCCATATCTTTTTATCCAAACACAATTTTATACAATTGGAAGATATTTTACCACGTAAGTACGCTTCAGGTATATAATACCGCCATCCCATGACTTTTAATTGTGGAACACTGATGACCATGCACAGGGAGTGACCTGGTTGCATTTCATCAACTTCCCTGGTGTTGTGGTTTAACCCAGTGGCAGCTAAGCACCACAAAGCTGTTTGCTTGCTCCCTCCTCCAGTACGGACAGGGGAGAGAATCAGGAAAAAGCAGTAAAACTCTGTGGGTGAGATAAGGACAGTCTAATAGAGAAGAAGACAGAACACAAAACAAGCAATGCCCAAAGCAACTGCTCGCCACCAGCTGGCTGACGCCCAGCCAGTCGCCGGGCTATGGCAGCTTCCCCAGCCAATTCCCTCAGCTCTATTGCTAAGCATGCTGCCACATGGTATGGAATGTCCCTTGGGCCAGTTTGGGTCAGCTGTCCTGGTTGTCCTCTCCCAGCAACTTGTACATGCCCAGCCTCCTCGCTGGCAGGGCAGCAGGAGAAGCTGAAACGTCCTTGTCTTAGCGGAGGCATTGCTCAGCAACAGCTGACATGCACAGCACCACACCAGCCACTGAAGAAAATTATCTCAGCTGAAAACAGGACACGTACTAAAATCCAGTTCCTTCTCTGAGAACCGCTAAGAAGGAAACGGATGAAGTCCAAGGTCCTCCAAGCAAGTTTCCAATGACTTATAGTACTAAACTACTTTTACAAAAAGCAAGCATAACTGGACCCCATACAAACAGAATTTCACCTCAGAATTAACTAAAGCTCCAGACAAAACCCACCAGAACAAAAGGAACATTCCGTTCATTTTTTGAGATAGTTCAGGGAGCTAAGACTTCAGCTCCACAAGTCGCTGAATTCCCTCTAACTCAGCTGCTGAAATCAAGCTTGCTTGGGGAAGCCCCCAGCTCCTACCGTGGAAAGTACTTCACTACCCAAACCACGCAGCTGCCTGGATGCTCCTCAAAGAGCTGTCACGGTGCTGCACACGGGCAGACTGAACCCACGGAGGACTGATGACAAAAGGTAGTGTTCAACTCCCGGCAAACTCTAAGGAAGAAATTTCTCCCACATACATCAAAACAAGGAAAAAAGGTAACTACAATTTTGAATAAAGCAACCAACACATTCTCATGTCTCAAACTAAACTCATGTATGCCAAGATAATAAAGAACATGCAAAGAACCGCCACACAGCGCAAACAAGTACCACAATCCCAGCACAGCATTGTTACTGCAACGCAGTTTCACCAAGACATCATTTCACAGGGGAGAGAATACTTGTCAAAGCATATCTAAACAACTGGACTTAATTCTTGCTTTTAAAAAAAAAAAAAAAAAACATGTTTGCAAAGAAATAATCCTTTGCAGAGGAAAATAAAATGTCATCGCTATTTTTAATAAAAAACATTCATATCCTCTAATTTCATCTGCTGCAAGACTATGCCTGGAAGAGATTCTTTAAAGTAACTGAAGAGAAGTTAATCAGTCTGTTCTGCAGAACCTAGAATTACACTTGCCTGATTGCAAGCTGATTCACAGATCCCCGACAGGCCTCCTCCTCTACTTTCAACACCTTTCTGTTGCCCACCTCTACATGATTTTGGTCACCTTACCTATTTTAGCAGTACAACGTAGAGCACCAGTGCAGCCTTGAATTCAATTCTGCACTTGTCCCCACTTACATCTCTCAGCTCAGTTCACAGAATGGTTTTGGCTGCATAGAAACCACATTTCATAGGGAGAATGATAACCCAGAAGCTCCGCTCCAGGTATTCCAGCCCCAGATGGAAACAAACAGGTCCAAGCCAATGACAGTTCAGATGTGGACGCTTCTGCCCCCGATCCTTTGTCCTAATGATCTGCCCCTGCTGCACCAAATTACTTGCTGTCATAGATTTAGCCTAGGGTTCCCTTAGATGCAGCTTTCTATTCATTTTGAAAGTGATACGCTTCAGTCTTCGTGCATTATAAGAAGAGCTCCCAGACGCAAACCAACTCTCAAACGCAATCTTTGGTAAAAGCTTTTTGGGGAGAAAAGGCTATTGTAATTGAAGCACACCAAGTTGGCTTTGTACTTTGTTCTTCCCTTTCTTTAATTATAAGGTAAATTAATAATCACGTTGTGTTTGTTTTTAACTGTAGCATTCCCTAAAGCGTGACAAAAAAATTACTGTGGCTGGAACTGCAAGAATTGTATCCCTGAATGGATCTTAAGGGAAATAATTAATAAAATCTACCCTAACTTTTTTTGTTTTGTTTTGTTTTTCTCTATAAACTGTATGTTTTAGCAATGTTAAATAAAACTCTTTGGAGTTCAACATAAGCCATTCCTTTCTACCCCACACAAATGTGACCAGAGTATATCGTACAACAGCAAGATGTGCCACAGAGGGACCACGATGGCTTAGAACAGTGTGGACCAGCACAAACACCTCTCCAACCCCAGCTCTGGCTTAGATCTCAGCTCAAAGGAATAAGAGTCAGTGGGCATCGGCTGGTAGTTGGAACAGTCTTGCACTAAAGAATAACCTAAACTAGATTTGAGGGAAACAGTAAACAGCAGTTACTCACCTTGCTGCCACAGCAATTTGCACTTACATCCAGATCAAAATAAGCCTAAATTTTAAAATGTTTCTCTTGCTTTTATTTGATTCCATTTTATAATGCATAGTTTCTTTTCAGTCTTTTTGGAGCTGACCCAGAGGTGACTTTCTGATGGGTTATGGATCACTGCTCAAGAAACCCCAATCTAAAGCCTGCTTCCCAACGAACCCGTTTGCACACTGTCCCAGGAAGTTGTGCCACATAAAAAAGTTGTTCTCATTAACATCTAGATCTTATCTATCAACATCCACATTTAATGAAGACACTTTAGCCCGTCACCTTCAATTTCCCAACTTTTCGCAAGTAACAGGCTTCCATAAGATTTTTTTTTTTCCATCTGCATCAGGAGTTCTTTGCATTGTTTCAACTCAGAGTTTAACTAGGTTCATTTGTACACTGTACACCAGTGAAAACTTCAAAACTTGGATATTTAAACTTTTTTTTCCTCCCCAAGAGCCTCCAGATGAGTGTTTGCTCTGTTTTAAACATTCTAGGGGGAATTCCTACAACCACCTTGCCCTTTTACTTCTGCCTACAGGAGAAGAAAACAACTAAAAATATTGTGGCCCTACAAATCCAAGGGTCCCTAGTGGAATGCTGTACAAGAAGAACGGCATTTCACTGGGGCTGGGGAAAGATGGTGTTCACAAGGAGCTGATTGAATCATTCAAGCGTTTGTTATGTCTATAACTCTACCATCTCTGTTTTCAGCTTTGACAAAAGATTCATAGGTAGATGATAGTAAGCACTGTGCTCATTAAACTTTCAGCTGCAAGTGAACAAAAAGCATCTGAAGATTTCTTCCAGCTTTGCCAAGACCAGATCTCCTCAGGTCTGATGTCTTTCTAGATGGTTAAGACACACAGACTTTGTCAACAGAGCTTTGATAACACTGACACTTGTAAAGCCTCCCTTCCTCTCAGCCCCAGCTCATCCACAATCCCCGCCCCAACAGCTCAGCACAGAGATCTTGAGCATTTCCACTTCTGAGGAGATCATGTAAAGACTGAGTGGGAAAGCGATGTGACTCAGATACATGGCCTCAGACCATTCTGTAATATCAGATGTCATCACCAGAAAAGACATCACACTGAGGCTGGACTGCAGGTCAACAGCGAGCCAGCCCAGCCCAGCCCAAGACAACTGTTCTGACACCAAGTGTGAGCCAGCGATAAACGCTTGGTGCCATACGGCCCCGTCATGTCGAGACTGATGCTCATTAAGGTGAATGTGAGGTGCTTTTATTCTCTGAACAAACAAAGCCCTAAAATCTCCAGGCTCCAGTTCTGAAGGAAAGAAGAAACTTACTTATTTGGCCAATTTCTTCACAGTGTGCTTTCTATTTGTATTTTAAATACAAATAAATATTAAATATTTGTATTATAAATAATTTGTATTTTAAATTTTCATCCACAAATCACACCAAAGGACAAACACCAGTATTTGTCCCTTAAAAAACAGTAAGTGCATTCTACCTGCATCTGTAGTGCATTGTATCCATGAAGTTACAGCTCAAAAAGCTTAAAGCCTTCCTACAACTGTTATAAAAGATTCTTCACGCTACAGTGGAAAATCATGATCTGCACATTTCATGCAGCTTGTGGGTGAGCCAGCTGTGGTACAGACCTTGCACAGACCTGGGAAGCTTTGCAGGACTCCAGACAACTGTTCAGAGTTCCCAGAGTCAAGCATATAATTTAGGGCACAGGCTGCCAAAAATTTCACTTGCAGCCATGCTGAATGGGTGCTGGCTTCTGAAAGGCTGCCATGCCCCTGTGTGTATCGCGGTGGAGCATGAGGGCTGCAGGCCAGGTCTCCACATTTCACAGAAATGTATTTGCAAAGCTTTTCTTTCATTTGAGGGCAGGAGGAAAGCCAACAAGCATCCCTATTTGCTCTCCCTGCCCTACCAGACCGCTTCACCAGGTTGCTTGGCATGGCCAAGGGACTTGCAGCAGGACCAGCCCCTGCTGTCCTGCAGGCTCATGCAGACCCCCCTGTGCCTTGCTTCTCCTGTGGGCCAAGCTGCACCCGCTTATGCTTCAGAGCCAGTGAGGAAAAAAATGAGTCTTTAAAAATCACTTTTTAAAAGGAAACGGATACCTGAAGTGATTAAAGCTTAAATCGCCTTTTTTCACCTCAGCTCTGTTGAATATATGACAGCTGTCACACAGTGCGAGAAGTCAGTGTAAAAGGACACTTAGAATATTATGATAACTGGCAAGATCATTACTCTTATTTCTACTTTTTCCACTCTTTTCTGTTGACTCCTGCAAGACGCACCATCAGAGCATTCACTCCCACGATGGACAGCCAAAGGGACACCAGGCAGGTTCTTCTACAGCCAGCGTGGGAGGGACAGGACATAGGCATTATGCAGGGGGCAAACCCCAGCTGTGCTGTGCCTGCCTGCGCAGCAGGACACGGGGCAGGCAGAAATCCTCTGGATGACCTAGACCCACAAAGGCACTTCAGAGGACTGGTGCTGGCAAGGGGAAGCATCAGTGCAGACAATCCTTTTCCCAGCAACAGGGTACGGCTACGAGTAGCAGGGCACCCTAAGCAGCATCCCATGGGCACAGGCACCAGTCACGAGGCTGCATGCTCCTGAGCAACGTCCTGAGTGAAGGAGCCACAGGAGATATACGGATGCTGAGCCTTCTTGGAGACCACCAGGGCGCGCACACAGGTGTTTCAGACCCACACTGCAAGCTGATAACCTTTGGCCTCTCTGGCTTACAACACCCATGCTCTGCTTAAAAAGAGGAGAGCCTGGGACTGCTGCCAAGGCACTGGGATGCAGCGGGTCTGGCGTCGGCTGCACAACATTCCCACGCACTTTGTCAGCACAGCTCTGCTAAGCCAGCAGAAGGCTGAGGCTCACCCTCCGCGGTGCACAGAGCTGACTTACAGCACCAGCACTGTGCAAGGCTGGTCAGGTGCAGCAGCACTGACCCATGAGCAGGCAGTGGTTACATGGGCTCCTTCTGCTCGCCAGAGCAAGGAAAGCCTCTGCGGACTCTACTTGCTAACCTCTCCCAGCAGCCATCACGTGGTCCCTCCACATGCTCTGATCAATATTTAAACGACGGTGACAGTGCTACAAGACCCCCCCCTCCCTCCATGCAGCAATAGAGTGCCTGCAACCATCCCATCTGGCCAACGTCTGAAGAAACAAGAAAAGATGGGCCTTGTACTGTAACTTGAAGGTCAGTAGGTTCAGGCATGTTGGAGAGTTTAACTAAGGCTTTGTGGCAGGTCATCTCCCTACCTCCTGATGTGGAAACAATTTTATTTAATAGTTCGTTGAAATAACAGACCATTGCGTAATGCCCCTGACAACACTCCTCAGTGCAAATCTGCCGCCCCAGACAGGTACCACCATTCCATAATGCCCACCCAGAGACAAGCTGCCCTCTTCTTCCCTTCTTTTCCCTCCTCCTAAGCCAAGCAGCTGGGCACCAACCAGGCCCACAGCTCCCAGCAGAAGCCCCTCAGAAGGTCACCTCACGCCTGTGTCCCCATGTGTGCGGTTGTCCCGCCCCCCAAGTCACTGCTGACAGGACATGGCACGTTGTCGGTGACGCTGCTAACGCAGTTCCCACTGCGAGGCACAATATGGCCTGTCCAAGTGCGGAGGTGGGAAATTGCGTTAAGATAAAACATGATGCTAGCTGCTCTAAGACACTGCAGCTCAGAGGCTCTCTGAGTAATTGCATTTGGGGTAGAGCGCCTTTCCCCTCACAACACACACGGAAAGGCAGTGTCAGACACACACCGTGCTCTGCCTGTCACTCGACCACTGCAGCAACACAACGAACACCACCATGTAAGAGGCTTCTTGTTCCTAATTCTGACCTTCTTACTCATCCTCGTTTATTGTTTTCTAATTTTCCTGATTTCTGAGGTAGCACTTGTTTACTCACAGAGGATCACCATCAGTTCTGCAAGAATAAGGCAGTTGGGCTGAGGACTGTGTCTCTGATGAGTGCTGGGATCCAGCTGGCATTGTCTGCGCGAGTCCCTGCCGCTGACACGGGATGCCCCGAGCCATCTGCACTCCTCTCCAGCACAGGGAGACTGGGGAACGGCATGAATGGAAAAGCTGCAGAGACACTCCAAGGCAGCAGGGAAGGGGTGAGGAGGACCCTCGAGGAAAGCTCAGATTAAAGACCCTATTTCCATTTAAAGAAGATCTTGAAGTTAGGCAGGTGCTACAAATCTTGGGGTGACTCAGCTGTTGCTTGCTCTCAGAGAGCAGTCGCTAACTTGGACTCTGCCCTCTAGACACAGAGGCAGAGCCCATCAGCCAGACACGCAACACACCATTAGCTGAGATTATTTTCAACCACATGAATGTTTTCACTCTGCTGCAACAGAGACATAAATTATATTTTCCCTTCAAAGCTGTAAAATTCTACTTCTCTTACTCCAGGCCAGCACAAAGTACATATGGGAAGTTGCATGATGTACATCCATCTTGATCACTTTTCACTGACTGCAAAGAAACAGTTTGGTAAGTCTCATCCTCTTCTATTTGATAGGAAGGCAAAAACAGGAGCCAGTCATTATCTACAGAGCAAGATCCACATTTCTGAAGCGGACAACTCTAGCTTTTAAGATCTGGAGAGCAAGCAGCTTGTGGGAAGCCCCACAGATTCCAACCAACCCAGACACAGCCCTATGACTAGATAGTTTGGATACTTAATGTCTCCAAAGATCAGACATTTGCCTTTAGCTTTAACACATGGGATGGGTTTCAGGGTTCCCAGCAGTCTCACTGTGCAGCTGGAACTGTTTTTGCCCAGTCAAAAGGTCTACCTGCAGCCACCACCCCACTGGCAAGCAGGTCCTGCGATCCCTCTGTAGCAACAATTATGACCTTGAAAATATTGCACTGATTCCAGCATTAACATTTTTCGCACTTCTCTGTCACAACAAAAAACATGCCCACATTATATGAATACACACACTCATGGGACCGAGCATTAAGCAGACTTTCACAAGGTAACACAGATTCAAACAGATGGGCAGACCCTGGTTTTTTAAGATGTACCATTCCACGGGGTTTCCTGAAGCCAATTTGATCACCTCTGAGGAAAGAAAGCTTTACACCTGATGCATCTGTGCTGAAAGACCCCCTGCCTTTAAAATGACTTTTCTGAGTGTTATTGGAAACAACAACATTAAGATAATGGCAAGACTGACAGTGAGAAATTCACAGGGGATGCAAAATAAATGAAATCAATTAGTATTATAAATACAGGCTGAGCCTCACGTGTCTCACATGTCAATTATCCATACTGAACTTCTGAGACTTTATTATTAACAGGTTTGTTTTGGCAAAAGCTATAAAATGAAGAGAAAAATCCAACAGTGCTATTTTAAACTTATTCCATCACACTGCAGTTTGCATAGCTACCAAAAAAAAAAAAAAAAAAAAAAAAAGGAAGAATATTTTCATGAGCCATCAAATGGCTCAGCTAATACCAAGAAGCATTTACTGAAACAAAAATTTTGAACAAGCCTGCTTCCTGCTTAACAGCCAGCACAGTGTTTTGATTCTCCTGATTAAATGAAGAACAGTTCATACCCATATATGAATGTGGATGAGATCTGTTTAAGTATCAGCTCTGGCAGAACATGCATTAACTGAATGCCTGGGTTTTGAGGTCAGCTGTCATTCTTTCTGAACCACTCTGCGAGCAGATCACAGAGCAGATGGAAAAGGCCAGTCTGACATGATTCTTTGACTTAATTATAGCATTACTAAGACAGCATATGGAGTTGGTATGTAGCGTAGAATTTTATCCAATAACTTTATTTCTCATAAATTCAGCTATCTGCTTCATTTACTTCTAATTGATCTTCAGTATATGCATTCTCTGCATTTGAATTACTTTTACCTGTGCATTACTAGGTCAAGCCTTCTTACCAAGAACAAGAGAGATACATCTACATAAATGTTTAAAGAGTCACCGAATTTGAATTCTGTGTCAAGTGCAAGATCCTTTCCAAAACATCAGTATTTAGACCGATTCACTGTTTTCAGCGATAATTGTGTCAGATCCCTTAAGTTATCCGATGATTGCTCAGAGACGAGCAATGCCAGACTGGTCTAGTGACAAACAGGCTTTGTATTACACAGACTAACACCCCTTCTTCCCCACAAAGAACCATCCCATGGCATATGCCTACCCATATGCACAACGCAGCGCTCTGCAAAGATAGCAAAAATAGGTCCAGCAGGAAGAGTGGCACAGATGCAATCCCTGACACACCGCCTGAAGGCACGGGCTGGTTTAGCATCTTAGCACTGCTCCGCTCAGATAGCCTGGCTTTGCAGAAATCACTGTGTAAGGTTCAGGTAGGACATCAGAGGATGTTGTAGGTGCTGACGTGGTAAAACAAGAGAACCACCTGCATTCATGGAAGACACACTGTAACTGGACTGCAGCTATCACTGAAATTCCTCCAAGACCTATCATTGCATAAAGGGTGCTTTGCTGCACCACGTTGTATAGAATACTGTATTACCGACAAATGGATCGAAGCCAGGAAGCATGTAGATCCAACTCCCACTTGATTATTTTAATGCCCTCTGCCTGTTTTCTTAAAAGGAGGAAATGGGCAAAGGACAAGTCTGTCACACTGTGAGAGACCGCAGTTCGTTTCCTCTGTCCTCTCTCAAATCACTTCAGCTTTTTCCTGCTGAGGAGGAATGGAGGGAGGCAGCTGTTTGAAATTAGGATGGGAAACAAATAACTGCAACAAACAACAACAACAACAACAAAAAAAAAAAAAAAAAAAAAAAAAAAAAAAAAAAAACGAAAGTAAAATATTGGTTTTCTATGATTTCTGAATGGAACTTTCAGAAAGAAAAAAAAGGTTTTTTTGAAATTTCATCATGAAATTAAAAAGAAAAAGGTTCTCTTGTTAAAACGATACCTCCGAATTAATTTTTCAGCAATATGATGTCTTTTTAATCACCTCTCAGCTGTAATACAGGAGACTTTTAATGCAACAACCTGCCCTGACAAAGCAGACTGTCAAACTTCCCACTGAGAAACTCTCCCCAAAGCTGGCTATAGGGCCCCTTACACCTTTGACACCTTTTGCTCTTACTTTAGCATTCTTAAAGATAAATCCAACTAGAATTAAAAAATAAAAGTGGAAAAGGACAATACAACATAGCACCAAAAATCCAACAGCTTTAAAGAATTCTCACTGTCTCAAAACCTTAAAATGCCCAATTTAAGAGGCTGTTTTCTCAAACTGCCACACTAACAAATGGTCACCATCAAGCTGCAGTTTAACTATGTACACTTCCAGCCTCAGGGAAAATAGATGGAGAGTGCCTCTTCATGTGTTTTCCGGGCAGGAAACAGAGCATTTCACCAACTGGCCAGGAGGTGCCAGCTCTCCGGAGCACTGTGGGGCTGTCTGCAGGTGCCCTCCACCTCTGCTGGCCTCACCTCTAAGACCCACTGCAGACCAGGCTGTGCTGCAGGCAGCGGGATCTGGATAGACAGCAAGCACAGCCCTGCTACAAAGAGCTACCAGGATCCAGTACCACTGACAGAAAAATATCAAACAAGAAAGGAAACGAGGCACGAGTGAGGAGGAATAAAAAGGAATCAAATAGCTACTTAAGGATGCTCCTCACAAGGCGCTCTCTCACTTGATTCTTGCCGCACTCAGCATCAATCGCGTGTAAGCCTGTGATTTAATATTTTCTCCAACCCTCATACGAAAAAGAAAAAATTCCTCCCATATCATTATAATTCAGAAACACAGAAGCGTCCTCCCTTCATTCTCTTTGACAAAGCAGAGGTCAGCTTTGGCTGGGTCTTCTAAACTCTACGCAATTATCCACACTTAATGCTGGAGTTACAGTGCAGCATAAAAAGAGCTACTACTCTGCCTTGGGAGTTGCTGTGGCCAAGGCTAACAGTTCCTTGTGGCTATCACAGCACAGACTCCATCCTGTCAAAACCTGGAGTTTTAGTTTTGAGACTGATGCTTTTGCAAGAGAGCGACTGTGGGGTTGTAACTTTGATCCATTTTTAAATTAGACTTAGATTAACACTGCCAAGGGTTACAGGGAAAACAAAAAGAAAAAAAAAAAAAGGGTTGGGTTTTTTTTTTTTGCCTTTTTTTTTTTTTTTTTTTTTAAGATTTAGCTAACAAAAAATGCCATTGGAAATTCTCAGCCTACAAAATATTGTGCTATACGCAGAACACTGTACTCCATGCTCACGAGATTGTACATTTCAGCATCCTCACTACACGCACATTTTAGCTATATTTTTAATATTGAGTATTTAATATAAAATTACTTTACAAAGTCATGCTTGTTGACAAAAAAAAACAGAACATTCACATGAGTTATTAAACTTCTATATAGAAAACTGAGAAGTTAATCATTGTGAAGTACTCTCATTTGTCTTGGAATAATTTTAAGTCAGCCTGTTTCCATCAAAATGGCTTTGCACAGCAACGTGTATCTGAAAGATGAATGCCAGACACCTTAATGAAACACGACAGCAGTACACTTTCAGTTAGCTGCAAGCACTGCAAGTTACAAACACACCTTCAGGAAGTTATCCCACACACCATTACTCCCCAGAGGCAAATAACACTTGAAAGAGGTCTCCTCCAAGAGCCTTTTAATTTACACGAGAGCCAGGGCCAGCTCTTCAGAACAGGCCACTGAGCAGGTTCCCGCAGCAGAGCTCAAGCCAGCAGTGCCTGCAGGTGAGAACCTGGTGCAGGGCCCCCTCCCAGGGGTGGCCCCGGCAGCAGTGACAGGGGTGGCCAGGCAAAAGCACCCCGTGATGCCCGGGGTCCACCTGATGCATGCAAGAATAAAGACGCTGCCAATGCAGCTCAGATACTACATGGGTGAAAAACACACAGAAGAGGGGAAAGACGCCAGTGCTGCTATATTACCAAACATGTGACCAGGATAAATGTAACGTTTTCAATGCCTATTTAAAAAGTAAATATCTTTAAAGAAAAAAAAAAAAAAACACAGCACAGAGGATTATGGGGATTTAATTAAATAACAGAAGAGACATCTTCAGGTAACATATTCCCAACTTAGAAAACTGCATACTGCTCAATAAAACTCACAGATGTGTTTTTTATGAGAAAAACTATGTAGCCAATAGCTTTACCCTGAAAGAGTTTTCTGGGGTAGGACAGGAAATAGAATAGAAATATTGGTCATCTCCAGCATGAGCAACAGGATCACCTTAAACACAAGTAATGGTTCTCCTGCAGGCAGAAATTCCTGCAGTTAAGCTGTCCACAGACTCATTTAACCTGCTCCAGACCCTGTTGATAACAAAATTCCTGGGAAAAAAAATGTAAAAAGAATTCTGTAACTGTATCCTCACCATGCATAAAAAGAAGTTTCTGTATAGAATTACTGGATATCAAATACTTATTTCTTGTCATTAGCTTCTCTGGCTCGCATTACAACTCCACAAAGGCAGCATCAGAAGCAGCGACTGAGCCACACACTCCTGGGGAATTCAAAAATGGTTTTCTAAAACTATCTCCTCCTCTTCAGACATGACATGATATTCTTGGAGACTACCGACTAATCTATGCATGTGGGAAAATGCACTGAGCAGAGAAGCAGGATGAATAAATAAAGTAACCCTCTTAACTTCTGCAGTGACGAAAACCTTTCTAGGCTAAGTTTCTCAGAAAAGAAAATGCATTTCTTTTGAAGAGTTGTTAAGGCAAAAACTCCTTAGTACAGTCTCCACTGGGAACAGGAAGGATCTAAAGAGTAGAACTCAACTACCGCCAGCTGATGCAACAGCCCAAATGTTAAACCTCAGGTCCTCACCCCGAGAGATTTGACCCAAAGAAGAAACATGCACGTGAACACAGAAACGCCGCCTGTTCACCTCATTCAACATCCCCTGAACAAACAGTAAATAAATCTCTGAGCTGCTCTTCAGAAAACAGACCGCAGTTAAAACCTCCTAGTGAAAAAGATGAGCACCTAGATAACTCACTTAAATGTCAGTCAGCAAACCTCTCAATTGCCCGCTGTACTCCCATGGAAGCCAATGGGACTTTGCTGCTGCCATCAAGATGAGAACTCTCCCAGCTTTGGAGCTGCCAGCCCACACTCTCAGCTCTCTGCGTCTTTCATACAGGAGACAAGCACGTTATTGGGGTTAGCTCAATATCAGCAAAAATACCTTCCCAGCTGTTTGGGTTTATGAGGAGAAAATCAAAACAATGTTAGCATACAAAGCCTTTTGGATGAACCTGATTACACCCATTTTTATGTTATACAAATTACAGTCTGTAAATTTTAACCCATGATAACCAAAGATAAATAATAATTTAGACACTTAGCCTAATTAAAATTACATGTCATTTGGCTTCTGTCCATCCTAAATCTTCTCACAAATCAGTCCTTCTCCCTGTTACTCGTGAACCGGGAACTTTCTTCTTAGTCCGGTCCAGAGATGAAGTTGGTCAGCTTACTCTGGAGCTGATGGGGCAGCTGAGGAAGGCTGAATCACAGTTCACAAACTCTCCCACTTCCTTCACTTAACTGAAGATCTAAGGTCATAGAACTTCAAGCTTTCCTTGATTCCTGATCAATCATTATGTTTTTGTGTTGTTTTTTTTTTTTGTTGGCTCCCACATAGGACACAGGTCTACACAAAAGGCAAATCTAACAACAAAACACTGACAGAGAATTGACTTTGAAGTAGTAATCGATTACATGCACAGAAGCAGACATCCACTCAAAAATGTGCAGAGGCAATAAGAATAATGCCCTGCAGAAATCAAGCATCTTCTCTTCCCGTTTTCGTTAGGAGGGGAGAGGGAGACTAATCAACGCTGCTTATTGAAACATTTTTTGCCAAAGGATCTAATGCTGCTGCTTGGGTCGGTAATTTGAGTTTTTGTACAAAAAAAAAAAAAAAAAAACTTACCAATTCTTTCTAAAACTATTGCAATTTTCAGGTGCGTGGCATAAGTTGATCCAGAGTTTTGCCTGGTGAGGATGAAAGATGGCCCACACTTCCCAGATTTTACCCACCTGCTACCAGTCAGGCATGCAGCTCAGCCCTTCAGGAGCCGTTACACATTTGTTTTCCAGCAGGCTTTCTTTGTCACCAAAGCCCTATTCAGGGTTTGTATTTTTGTAAATACAGTTTTTGCTTAAGGGTCAGAAACCCTCCCTCAAAACAAAGCCAGGACTTCCCCTGGGCAGGGTGAGCTGATACAGTGGCAATGCAATGAGTGAAGGGCAGGACACCAGGTGTCAGGAACAGAATCTCGGGCAGGGAGGGGGTGGAATGCCAAGGTGGAAGAGGACCATTCTGGGGGACCCTCAGGACTGCTGTCAGAGCCCAGCTCATGGCATCCCCATTTCAGTTCAAAAATAACTAAGCCTGAGCTGTTGAGCTCAAAGCACTCCAGATTCATTCTCACAATGATGACTGCCATGATTTCAAGTGAGTAATTCAAACGCTGGAGATGTTCTGAAGTTAAGGAGCTACCCAGCACCCATTACTTTTACTGCGGTGTTGTGCCTGGAGCTAAAATAATTCTTCCCCACAGCAATCAGAGCTCAGAGCAGGGAAGCTCGCTACTGATGTGCGCCTCCATCATTCCGGATGATTTCGAATTTTCAGCTCCCATTCAAACCCCTTAAATCATCTCAAACTATGGACAAGTGGAAGATAATTAGTCCATCACTGCTTAGAAAACCCACAAGGTTTCCCAGGCTGTTTCCCATCACATAACCTGGAACACAGCAACGTCTTACAACACAGCTTTGCATTTTACTGCTGTTAGGGTGCTTCAACTCCAGTTTCTTAATATTGAGATACTGAGCAATTCCTTGATTTTGTTCTAAAATAGAAGTTGCATCATTTAAGCTGATGCCTTCCAGCCAACCTCTGCCATATACAATTTGCTCAAAAACTTAACTCCATCTAGCCGGGGTCAGTTAAGATACTTTATAAATAAATCCTGTATTTTCGCATTTTGAAAAAAAAAAAAAATTCACACACAGGAAACAGAAAATCTCACTCCACATAACCAGAGGAGACATTCAGCTGAATCAATACACTCATCCAAAAGGTTCTGCTAATTAAAAGCAAATGACTCCTTACAAATTGAGCAGCAGTTTAGCTGGTTTGAGTAGGCAGCATGTGACTATCTGCTTTCAGTTCCTGAAAATGTGACAGACGTAACAGACAGACGTTGAGTAAGAAGCCACTGCCTCCACAGCGCGCTCAGGGCCAAAGCTCCATTTCCTTGTAATTACAGTGTGATTCTGAAAGAGATCACAAATGGCTTGGAATTTTTTTCTCCCTGAACATACTCATAGCCATATTAGAACCGTTCTGACTAGTCATCAAACGTGGTCCTGCAGCGGAGCAGGAGCTCCATTGGATGCCTCCTGAAGGCTGTGTTTGGACCAAACTAAAAGAAAAAAAAAAGGCAGATTTTAACCTTAGTGCTACAAAACTGTTTTCACATCACCACAAAGCACTGAATGCGTTCAGAACTATTGCAGAATATTTGTCATATGCTCAAAGAGTTCTCTTTGATGCCACGAACTACAAGGAAAAAACAAATGTCACTTCCCCCCATGTGAACACTATACCTTTTAAACCACATTTTGTCCAGCTAAAGTGTAGGTGGTTAAAATACCACAAGGATGGCAAACACATTGACTGATACAGGGTTATGTTTTGACATCAACTGCTTATTAGGTTTATATTTCCCAAAAACACTTGAAATACCTTTATATTCTTCTCAGAGGTCAAGCTAACTATTTCAGACCAAATCAGTTTCCAAGTAATTATACCTCACTGGTCACCATTCCTAGCATAAATTTTGGGCACCCAAATGTCTCTCACTCTTTGATCTTTAATAAAGGTGAACTCTTTACATGCTCTGACAACTGCATTGGAAAATACATTTATTGAGAAACTAATAGGAAATAAATTCCACATTCTCCAAGATTTCAAAAATACAAAAAGAATAAAGTCCGTTTTAATTGAAAGCCAACTGAAAAGTCCTTGAAAATTTAGGAGTTACAGCAGAGAAAAACAAAACTGCTTTCATATATATATATATATATAAATGAATGCTCCAGAGCCACTTAATTTTCTGTGAAGCCTTTAGGACACTGTAACTACACTGTTTTGCTTGTTACCCTACCACCAAAATAAATAAACAAATAACTAAAAACTTGATAACCCCCACACGCTAATTCATAAAGCTCCAGGTGATCACCACTGGTTCTTCTTCTGATCCTTACTAACTGCTCAAAGTACTAAATGTAGAGTGCTTTTTCTTGCCTATTATCATGTAAAAAGCACAGTTATTTGTTACCATTAAAGCTCTGACAGAGATGCTCTGAGAGACTCATTCCCGTTGAGGGAAGCCAATTTGTTGGAAAAGGAAAAATCTAGGCTCTTGAAGCTCATTGAGAAAGTTAAGCAGGCATCTATCTCAATCAATACACCTGGTGTATTTACAAAATGAGTTCATTAGTCTAGCACATATAATTAGTCTTTTGTGTGAGCAGGGAAAGAAAACAGAACAGCAAGGAATTTATGGTAGGAATTCATCCCAGAAGCACAGTGACATACCAGCAGACGCCTTGCCTTCAAGAGCCTCTGTGGAGCTCATGGTACCAGCCCTTCTCCCTGAAAAATGAACACTAGCCCGGAGGGGACCCTGAGGAACAACTTGTGTGGTGGGTCTAGATGGAAGCAGGCCGTGTTACACACATATTTTGGTTTGGTGGTGGGTGAGTATTCACAAAGATATGGCTGAAGAGACAGTTTCACACCAACAATGCCTGAGTCCCAGTGAAAACTGCCCCTCCATGGGAAGGGAAGCAGCACCGTGCCAGGCTGCTCAAGGGCTGCAGTAAATAATGAACTTCCAGATACAGAGGGGAAAATGGAAACAAGCTACAGGACAGCACAGCTGTAGAGCTCGAGCAACCTTTTGCGCAGTGTCACATTCACAAGCGCTGACCCATCTCCTGCACCAAACACTGGCAAACGCTGCACCTCTTTGCCAACAGGCTCTGCTATGTGCGGAGCTCACTGCTGTCACCTTCCCAGGACACGCAGGTCTGCACAGCACCATTTTCTATCTGCCAGTCCCTCATTCTGGCCACATCAAATAGAAAACAAAAAACATAACAAGAACAAAGATCAATCTATAATTGAAAAACCGACAACTTCCCAACTCAGATGCAACTGTGACTCAAATCAGGAGGGGAAGAAACAGTAATTCATCCTGGCATGCTAATTAATTGTCAAATAGATTGCTTATTGATTTTCTTGTGTTCACTCTGATACCTTATGAAGTACACTCATTTCATGCAAACCTGTCACAGAACGGCAGCTGCTGGCTGATCCAAAGCAGACACACTGCAGGTCAGGTCCGCACTTCAGAGAGGGGCAGGGCCAGGACAGATCCAGCTATGCCCAGCACTGCATCTCAGCATCAGGACACTCATCCCTACACCAACTCTAAAAGGCTACATTTTTCAGTAACGGTCTCTCCCCCTGTAGCAAACCAGTTCTTGCTGATAAAAGCTGCCAAATTCCCAAGGTCACCCCTAAGACTCCTCAGCTTCCTGCATAGGACAATAAGCTCAGTTCACAGAGAAGTTACCTAACAGGACATTTTCTAACTATAGAATTAATTACTGCCACAGAATAAACAGCAGAGGCATGTCAGACTGGAGGTAATGATTTGTACTATTAGCTCTTTCATATCAAATAAACACAGCTATTCTTGCACAGGGAATTCATATTAGGAAGTCCAACTGTCATCATCCCTGGAACAGAATCACAGAATCTTTTAGGTTGGAAAAGATCTTTAGGATTATCAAGTCCAACCACCAAAATAGGGAGGTTTACAATACAGCAAGGTTTGGCCTTCTGTCCTCCCACAACACGGATGCTCAGAAGGTGATGCTGCCCTCAGCTAACTTGCCAGGGATGATTCCATGCAGTGCAGCTGTCTCCAGGAAACAGTCCAGCCAGCCCAGCCACCGAAAGGGCTGCCGCTGACCCTGAGCAGCGGCTCCAGCAGCAGATTGCTCCACTCGGCCACAGATCGCCCACCCCCTGCACACCTGCCCTCCCTGCGCTGCAGGGGCTGGGAGCTGAGCCCTCCCTGCTGGGTGGCCAGGCACTGGCGGAGCACGTCAGGATCTGTGCCTATAAATACAGACAGACTAAAGCATGTGCTTAACAGCTTTTCTGAACAGAGACTCTGATGCATTTAAAGAGCAAAAAATAGCATTTTTTATTTGTATTATCCTGACAGAACCGGGTGTCTCCTGGATAATGTTCTCCCGGTAGGAGGGAACTGTAGAAGGCTTTTTTTTCATCCTAGGAAAATGGTGAACAGACTCATGCCCCTAGAACAGCCAAATGAAAACTGTTTACATCTCATCTCTCAAATGGCACAAACACATGCCATTTAAGTTGTTGATTTTCACTGGCATGCTCAGGGTACCAGGGAAGCATACTAACTGCCAAAGTTTTAGTCAGCTTTCATGTGCTTTGGTCAGGTAGCAAACTGTTTCCAGTGCATGATGACAGAGAAACCCTGTTCTTATGATGCATGTATAACAAACATGTCACAGTCATCAAGGGAAGTCCTTGTGGCCAGCACCTTTCTTGCCTGTTCGCGGGGAAGGAGCTAAGGTCTCATTTCCACCTCTTTACAAAGCCAGTGCAAATGTCGTCCTTACAATGACAAAAGCAGCCTCTGAAGATTTCTGTCGGGGGTGGGGGGGGTAAAACCTGCCAAAGAGGAAGCAGGAAGGACCTCAAAAGGGGCTGCACATGAAAGGGCCTAATTTGTTGGTGTAAAGCAAACACGAGTGAGCCAGCAAAAGCATGTAGGAAGCTGTGTACCTCCAGGCATGGAACTGCTTGCTGGATTCAGACACAATTCAACACAACAAACAATGCAAAATCAGGGTTAATTCCCTTCTGCAACCACCCCATGCTGCACCTCTCTCCTAACACTCTGGGTTCCCTTAGAGATAGGCAGAGCCAGTGGGAATCTGGCCAATTTAATAATGTGTTGATGTCTCTGAGCCACAAAAAATGCTGGATATATGTGAAATGGAACAATCTTACCCTGCACAAATGAATCACCAATACAGATCTATGCAAATTCTTGGAGACATTTTTGGCCTCAAAAGTTACCTTGACAACCCTATTGTCTCCGACGTGACAGCTGCCTGCTGTAGGAAGGGAGTCTCATCTTTGAACCACTCAGTTAAACAGATTGCCATGTTGAAGCAACATTACTGCTTAAGGCTTACAGAATATGCACCACGGTACTGAGAACAGTGACAATTATTTACTGCTCTGTCTTTGACACTGATGCAACAGTGTTTGTGATGAGAACAATTAAAAAAATAGGTTCCTTTTGTCAGAAAAAAAAATGCATTAGTCAAAGAAACAAATTGTGCTGGGACCCACACATCTAACAAATCCTGCCTGCTTCTGGATTTATTTTTTGTGGTTGGACTCTCTTGTGTTCCCAAAGGAGCAAGCCTGAATCAGAAATTTCCATGTGGCTGGTGCATCCATAAGCCCTCTCTCCTTAGCATTCCCCTAAGCCCTCTAAATCCTTCAGTCTCCTCCATATCAGCCACACATACCTGTACCTGGTACCCATTTTTTAAAAATTATAATCATCTATGGCACCTCTCCTCCCTTGCCACATTGAGGCAACAGATTAAAAAGTTATTGGGAACAGGGAGAGACAGAGACGGACGCGCACACACGCACAAGGTGATCGTGTTGTCCTTATCTCCTTAAGAAAGCAGGCTAAAGCAAATTGAAAATATATGAGTTTGTGAGGCGTTGTGCACAGTGGTGGGACAGATAGCCATGTCCAGCCCACCCCAAAGGCAGGATATCTCACGTGAACCACTGATGGAGAGCAAAACTTTTTCAATTCCAAAGTCCTCAGCAAATTCCCAACAGGTGAAAAACACAGCCATGCTCTGGACCCGCAGCACACAGGCGACCAAGCAGCCTCCCACACAGTCAAAACCCCTCTGATGGGAAAAGGCCAATACCCGAGCGATGCCCGGTGGGGCTTGCACCACACTGAGCTCCTGCAGGGAGTCTGGGACAGCCTGACAGCTTACCTGCCCTCAGCCTGCAGGCAGACAGCCCTCCAAGTGCCTCCCACACGCAGATCCTCTAGGACAGAAGGATTAAATTAATTACCCCAAATTAAACTAGAAATCTGCCACGACATGGAAACAAGTTAGGAGTGCTGTCTGCTTTTCTCTGGAATTAGTCCGGACACCATGCCCTCTGCTGCGGAGATGTGGCTCTCAGGGCAGCATGCACATGGAGAGAGCGGCTCATTGGGTTTCCTGATTGTTATCTGCATCAAACCAGCAGCTCTGCCTCTGAAAAGTGATGAAGACTGGAGTGTGCTTTCCCTGTCTGAGAGGAAAGCACAAGTAATCTACTTAAGTGAAAATCAATTTTAGATGTTCCTTTATTACACTTTATGGTCTGTGAAGTTCCTTTCTTTTCATGCTGTTGTTACGTGAACAGTATATCATTCCTACAGTGTTGATAGGTTTTCCTTCAGAAAAGTAGTGAAGGTTTTAACTTTTTAATCCAAATTATTCCTTGGGAATCCTTGGCTGTTATTCAAGCACTTTTATTCAAAGAGTTCTATTTCTTATTCAAAAAACTTTGACACTAATCAGACCCAGCTATTTTTATTATGAATGCACAACAATGCTAAGCTGATGTGACTAGACTCTTTAGCCAGAGTATTAAGAGCTTCTTCTCCCTAAAGTGGGATTTAATAGTAAAAAATTAACTTTTTTTTCCATAATCTGCTTACGGGTGCTGCAACTGGTGAAGATTAGCTCCCACATTCTCCTTTCTGATCCTTTGAACAGACATGCACATGCTAAAAATGAAACGATGCCTGTTTGTGAGCTAACAGGAATCTTTATTGCTGTGCTTTTCACAGATGCATCAGGCACTACACAGTAACACAGTCGCTGTGACAATCCACACACAAGGCTCAGCAGTTACACAACCATAGAACATCTGACAATTTCCTGTCACTTTACATTTTTCGAAGATCCAACAATGCATGCAAATGGCAGGTACCATTCGATAAACCCTACGGGTTTCAGAGCACCTTACACAGGCAGGGCTGCACATCTGGCCTCAGTCCATCATGGTTTAGGCAGAGGAAGCAGGAAGCCCAGCAGGTAGCTGCTTCCACAGGAGGCAGATAAATCAATACATCAAAGAATTAACCTCAGCTCTTACTTTATCTGCAACTGAAGAGTTACAAGCAGTGAACTTTATCAGACATCCAACATAAATGGCAATCCAAGCATATTCAAGAGCCTGCAGGGGCCCAGCTACAAAACCACTGAATTAGGTGTGAAATACTTTTATTCATCTTAATTGGGTGTTGCTGCTGAAGTATAATCAGACTCCTACAGCACCATCCACCAATCAGAAATAGGGCAATAAAATCCAACTCCCTTCACTGTTTGATTTTGACTTGTAAAAGATAAGAAGCAGGCAACAGATCTCTTATGATGTCTGCAGGAACCAACCCTTCCGTTCTCCCTTACGAGATGCTCTGATGCCTCTTTTTGTTCCTGACTCCTTTCTTGTGCAGCTCAGAGCCAGCTCCCAGCACAGAGCAGTGCAGCGTCCCAGAGCTGACACGAGGCACGCGGCCGGTGCTGCGCGGCACTGGGAAGCTGAGTGAGCTGAAAGGCACACGGAGAGATCGAGGACCCTGAAATGAAGCCTGAGACCTGTACCGAGGAACCATTTAGAAAGCTCCTGGATATAGCCTTTTTTCAAGTCTCTTTCTTGATCTGCACTAAAGCAAAGCGCATCCCCTGAGGGCAGCGCTGCACACCTGTGAGATGGCAGGAGCCTCCTCCCCCACCCTCCACCAGCCCCACACATTCTCCCTTTCTGTAACCTGGCACAGCTGATGCAAGGGATTAAGTGAGACCCGGTGGGGAGTTTTCCCCACTGTGGCATTCTGGAAGATATCATCATTTTGCAAAATCAACATTTCCTCCAGGGGAAACCAAACCCAACCCACGCCCTGCTAAGAGCTCTCCTGGTGCAGCAGAGGTGGCGAGCAGGGTGCAGAGCCACATGGGGATGCTCAGTGAGCCAAGAGCCAACAGCCCCAGCCTCAGCAGCTCCCAGGCAGGAGATGAAGCAGCTGGCAAATTCTCTCCCACTTCACCTGAAACCAGTTTCTGCCTTGGGCTTTAACACCTTACCCCACAGCCCCCAATTAATTTCAAACTTTTCTTTTTTAGCTTTTTGTCCAGCTCTGAAATGTGTTTCATTAATGCAAAGCATCTCAGAGAAAAGAGCTTCTGAGCTAGCAACGAACAAAATTTCAGGTCACTGCATTAACACTGATAGTTTTAAATCAGGTACAGGACAGGATATTTTTATATGCAGCTAATACAGCATAATACCATGTAATTACCACAGAATCCAAGTCATGTTTCTAGGGGGGGGGGGGGGTGTGGGAAAAAAACAACACAAACATCCATACATTTCTGTGTCTGAAACTCACAGTGCCTGCACGACGCCCAGTGAGGGGCTGGGGGCTTCAGACGCAGGGGACAGGCTCTGTAAGCACGCTCTGTAACTGCCAGCAGCTTTCCAAGCATCATTCAGCGCTGGCTCCCATTACCCAGATGGATGAAGCATTTCATCACTCCCTGCTGTCCCCCCATGCGACATTGCTGACCCGCTGCACACCTCAGTTTGCTCTGAAAACCTTGGTGCTGCCCTCCTCTAACAGGCAGGCTGCAAGCTGACATGCCAGCAGCCCTAGAACAGGAGGACTACATTCCCACTTCACACCAGGCAAAACCTGACCTGGCTTCGAAGCATGCTGTCACTGGAGCCCTGGGTTGACGGCCCGTCTGCGGAGCACCAGCATCCCATGTAGCTGGGGCCCAGCATTGCATCCCACATCAGAAAGCAGTGCTGAGGGAGAACACTGGCTTCAGCAGGAGAAAGCTTCTTGTGCTAGTAAAATACAGCATTTGAAACACGGCTACACATTTTATTGTGTTCTTTCAGTGTTAATACTGACTAACATGGTGCCACAGTCTCCAGCATCATCGGCCTTTCATACCCTGCAGGTGACAACTAACACTAATTTGATGCAGTTCTCATGCGACAGGATGGGGGAGATTGTTGATGGGGCAAAGTGCCTTTTGGTAAACTTCTCAAGGACCAGATTCAGGTCTGGTAGTAGTTCTCAGTAATAACCAGATATTACCCCCAAATAAATGAATATATGGCCTGATCAAGATACCTCTAGTGTTTGCTGTTTTGTTGTTTTTTCTTGTGCCAAATAAACACATCGAGATTCTGTCTAAGGCAGCTTTTTTTAATTTGAAATTAATTCATAATTTTCTCAGTATTTTTCAGTCATCAAGATGGAATGTATTGCTGCAATTGCCAGTACTGCATACAGTGAACAGGACACCTCCAATGATATTTTAGTATATTCACACTATTCCTCTTAACCACAGGATCACATCCTGGGATCATGTTTAAGAACCTTTTCAGATCTTTTCAGAGCGTCTGTTCTCCAGACACAGATCTCCATCCAGTTTATTGCAAGCTTCACTCTTATTCACAGATGCTTCCTAGAGATCAGAATTGAACCCAGTTTACCATGATGACTGACTTTGCATCAATCACTATTTACACCTGGATAAACAAACAAAATCAGTGTAAGTTTTTAATTTATTTTTACTGAAAAACTGAAGAGCAGCAGGACAAGAACATATCCCTGCAGAATACTGCAGCTGACTGCTACTCCCCATTAACTTTTGGTCCACTTTGAGAGAAGCAAAACGTTAGTACTTTTTTCATCTCAAAGTCATTTCACATAGCCTGTGATCTGAAACATACTCCCCCATTAATCTAAGGAATATATTTAAAAGAACTTAATTTGAACTTCTCGAACTAAGCACTGCAAAGGATCCTTCGATGCAGGAGCACATCACATCGGCAAAGATGTCACACTATATTTAATTCAGTGAATACACTGAAGCAAGACTTCAATATTTCAATGTGGTTTCATTAGAGCAGGATCACTGCTAATCCTGGCAGCATACAGCACACCCGAATCATAAGCACAAGAATGAAGCATTTCATATTTCTAATACTGTCAAAACAATTATCTAGCATTAATATATTGTGTAGATAAAAATGGATGATCATTATAGCAGTATCTTTCCTATTTTTTATTTTATGCCATAGCAAAGAAAACAAAAAAAAAACACCCAGTACTGATTATTCTCATACCTTGTTCTCAGCCTGGTAAGAGAGCAAATACTAATTAGCAGTAAGAGTGATGTTACTAAAGTAACAGGACTCTCCACTTCTGAGGATTATAGAGCATTATTTGATTTTTTTTCTTAATAAGAACTTTGCTGCACAAACAGAATCATTACTCAAAAATCAACTGCAGAAAACTTACATTGGCTGCAACAAGGTTTAGCTCTAATCCTGTGTTGATCTGCTTTAGCCCATGAGAACATTCAGCATCACAAAACTCTTATATCTGTGCATGACATCAAGGTCAGTTTGAAAGCCTCAGGTTCAGCTGCTCCAGCTGATGCATGTCTCCGTGCGATGGAGAGGACCTGTAACTGATCGGCCTTCTGATTTCTACTGTATTTGAGAGCTGCAAATCACAGCAACATTTCTGTTTCTCTCCAGGGAACAAAATCATGCATCTATTGCATTTACCTATGAAATAAATAAAACTCTGCCTGACAGTGCCTGACAGCAGAAAAACATCTTTACTCTCACTTACCAAGCCCTCCAGTGCAGACAGTATGGCCAGGACTGCTTATTGGTTAATATTTGCAGTAGTTAGCCAAGCACACTGCCCATGTGGTTCTTCCTCTCTGTGCATCTGGTTTCCAGTCTAAAATCTGCCAGGCCACCACTCACCGTGGTTGGTCTTGTGCTGGAACTTACTTCTGTACCTGTACATATCAATGACTTCATCTGAACTCCACCTTGTGCCTTCCCTTCGGTGGACAGAGATTTTACATTCGCCTCCATGCCTTGTCCTTGCAGGTCTATGCATGCCATTTTAAAATTCTTCCATGAATTTAACTGATCATGAGCCATGGTGGAAGAGTAGGAGCTTCAGATGACTGATCAGCCAGAGGATGGCAGCGAGCAAAACAGAACTACTGTTTTTATTGTAAGAGCACACAAAAGAAGTGCCATGCAGGCACAGCCCAGCTGTGCTAGGTGCTACAAACCTGGGAAACTGGATGCATAATTGTTCCTGTAGCAGGATGAGATTTGATTCTATCCTAAAGGCCTTTAGAATAGGTGTAGATGAGGATGGGAGGAGGAAGAAAAAGGAGAGGTGCAGAGAAGGAACTAAGATAGGAAAGTGGCACATGAATGTGATCTCACAAGTCTCCAAATCCAACACTTGTCTCCAGGTCCCCTGCTACTAGCTCAGGGATGGCTTGTAGAAACTGCAGATGCCGGGTCTTCTTAAATTAACTGCAAAAAGCCAGGCCACATCCTTCCTCAGGAGAACTTTTCAGTGACATGCCTGGGAACCAGCAGTTCCAAGCTCTTGTCTCCTGGGTCTTCTTGTTTCCCCCTGCAAAGCGAATAGCTGCAGCAAGTGGGTTTCAGGGAAAAAGCCTCTCGTCTGTATGGCTGCTTGCCCACGGCAAAAGAAGCCATCCAGCATGACTACCCGTGACAGCCCAAGGAAGGAAAGGAGAGAGTGTAAACCAGTAGGGAAAAATGCCTTAAAAACAGGCATTAAGTGTACAAGCTTACATAAGAAAAAAGCTGAGACTGTCTGGGCATGTTCTTTCACTGTAAATTAATGATAAAATATTGAATGTTCTGAAAAGCAACAAGAAGTTTCCACTCTTGAGTTGATTTAACTGAATGTAACAACACATTAGTCACTTGAACTCCCACTCTCAGAAATGTTTTTTTTTCATGCTCTGGAAGGGGGTAATGACAGAAAGCTCCGTTTTGTGGATTTGTGCAGTTTCACTTAATTGTCAACTTTATTTGCCAACTCTAACGAGCAGGTTCATTGGACATCTCTGTTGATATTCTCACGCATTTGGTCTCTTCCCAAAGAGTCTTCCAGTGGCATCATGGGATGAAGATGGCCATTCAATGGGCACGTCCAGCTCCACAAGATGGCTGGTTCCCCTCTGCGGTGAGGGACCTCAGGCACAACTCCACTTGGCAGAGCACCTCAGTATGTTGGGTATGGATCGCATGAGGGTAAGCAGCTTGAAGTAGGCATTGGCTGAAATATCAAGGGTTTCAGAATAGACTTTTGCAGCCTCAAACAAGCAGCACACATCCAGAATTTCTAGACGAGAGGAAGCTCCTCCTTGGAAAACCACAAAATGAACCTCCTGGGAAGCACACACACATGCCATGACAATAAATATAAGGGCTCCAAGACAGATGCAAAGCCCAACCCTTACACCTAGACAGAGTAAGAAAGATCTGGAATTAAGGATCTAATTTCCCCAACCTTATGAGCCTGGAAACACAAAATCATCCAATAGAGCAGGCAGATTGGCCTCTCACACCTTGTAGTTTGCTTGACAAGAAGATTCTGTCTTTGGGAGACTTGCTGAAACAAGCCAGGAGACGAGCAACTGACAGAAAGCCATGGTTGAGAATTACTGCCAGGCTGAAGACACTACGCAGCGTTCAGCTCGTCATACCCTTTTACAGCCTACAGGCAGCAAAAGTCAAACCACTGGCTTGGGCCCTCTGACTGGAAACGGCTTTTGGAAAGCAGGCTCCAAGCACAGCAGGCCAAGAGGGACTCAGCAGATTTCAAGCTGCTACGTCAACATGCATGCTGAGCTGCAGCAAAGTCCTGGTGCTCAGCCCTGCCTTACAAAGCTGCATTTCAAAAGCGTGTCAGACAGCGAGCAGCTCCTCACTGGGGTCACAGGGCTCTGGGTGAGGCCCCATGGTATAGAGGCAGCCCCCCCAGCAAACAAGCAGGGCAGAGCACTGCAAGTCCTAAATGCAGGAGGCCTTGCCAGGCGCGAGGAAGAAGCCTTTGGCACTGGCAGCTGACTTGTAAGGTCTCCTGCAGTGCAGCTTCACAGCCAGAGGAGCCTCCAAAAAATCCATTCAATATCTTCCACAGTTTGTCAGCACTCCAGTGCTTACAGCAGGCAATACACAGAGTTATAAAAATACCATTGTATTTTGTTAACAGGTGTATTTACAAATACTCGTTTTACCATTCTAAAAACAGTGTTCTCAATCATCACCACTAAAATCAAAAACAAAGCCTTTAAGGGAGATCCATAAAATATTTATTGCCTTAACTTGATACATTCTCTGTTCAACTTGGCAGTGCTTCTTTTCCAAACACTCCATGTGCTACTGATATTTGAACTACACAGACATAACCTTATTTACCGTAGAAAAATATATTAATACCGATTTATTTAAGCACTTTACCAAAGTGGCAGTTCAGTTTAATCAAATACTAAAGTAATTGGTTTATGTTTGATTTTAAACCTTGAAAACCCAGCTGGAAGAATTATCAACAGCTGAACTTAGCAAAGTTATCATCATTAAAAATTGGTGTTATGTTGTGGGGCAACAAGGGCTTTACTCAGCAGACATGCCCAGGAGATCTTCCCAAAGGCTCCTCAGCCACAACCACCTAGCTCCCAAATCACCCTGCACCTTGTGCCATCGACTCGCAGACGCAAGCCAGAGCGGGGCAAGAAGCACCAGGAGAAAAACGTGTTTATATTGATAAGAGGGAAGCACACTGCGCTGTTGGGGTACAAACCTTGAACGCGCCACAGCCATTCCCATGCCTCCAGCAGAGCTGAATGCCTGCAGAGAGCTGCGGGAAAACCTGTGATTCCCAGCAGCTTGTCCAGTCCCCGGAGCACTCACTGGCTGTGGCTGCTGTGGGAGCTGGCAAACCCAGCAGCAGGGGGAACTCCTCCACCTGTGAGCCCAGGAGACCCCACAGGGCAAGGAGATGCCATGCAGTTGGGGGCAGTCCACAGGGACACCCTGTGCTGGCACTGCACCCTCCAGGACTGCAGGTGGATGGGGACAGCAGCAAGGATGCCACCACCCTTGCCCATGCTTTGGAGCTGAGGGAACAGTAGCAAAGTCCCAAAGCAGAGGAGAAAAGATGCAGATAAAATGGTTTCTGTAAACTTAAAATAAATATTTATTTTCAACTAATAACACTGTTACTGAATTTTTTATAGTGCTCGCCCTTTGAGTTGTTTTCCTGACTCACTGCTAAGCCCCTGGCTCTGCTGCAGATTTTCTTTCCTGATGCCTTGCAGCTCCCCATCCATGGAAATCTCCTCCAGAGACATTTCTGATTGAAGTACCACACCTGAGGAGCTGGTAGCTGCCCCAAGCAGCAGATTCCCCATGTGCCTAAACCTGTTATCCTCACCAGGGCTGTGGGTGACTTCACCCTGCTCTGGCTGACACGACACCAAGGACTTCATGCTGTGTCTAGCACCCAGCCCTCCTCTCTTCCTTGCTCCACAGATGAGGACCAACAGCAACAGCTCAGCTGGGACTCGTGAGGCACAAGGCAGTGCAGTTTGCACCACATGAGGTGCTGCCAGATTTAAACAACCAAAAGCTCTTGCTAGGAAAGGCTGATACAGGCACACTCAATTATTTTTAAAATCTTTTCTCCAGAGTGTAAGAACAAGAAAGCAGTGACAGCTGGAGGAAAACCACTACATCTGACTAAACATTCAAAATCATCTTCTGGAAGGAAATCTGTCCCATTGAACTTAATTTTTCTTATGTTAAGAAAAAAAAAATCCTCTTGTGAGAAGCAACCAGAATAGAAGACAACTAAAACATCTGAAATCCTTATGACAGCTTGTCAAGTTATGTTTCACCAATAAATTATCAGATTATTTGGGTTTGTACTCAGAGGTAAGTTCCTACCTTATATGAGCTAATTATTGCAGCGATTAGATGCAGCAAAAATAATTTTTCCCTGAAAGTCAACAATTTCCTTAAGTAAAAACCTTTGAAAATCACTAGTAAGGACATGCAGGAATTACAAAATGCCTGCTACCTCAGCTGAAGCTGAATGTACCATTTCACAGCATCCATTCAACATGGAACGGTGCCTCCCAGCTGTGGCCCCGAAGCATGCTGTGTCCCAGCCAGAGCTGTCTGGCCAGCTGTTCACCCCAAGCCTGGCTCAGAGCTGTGACATTGGCAGAGCTGGAAGCTACCTTGGCCAGGGCTGGCATAGTCTTCCCTCTCCCCTCCCTGACCACACCACTGATGCAAGGCTTGGGCCTGCCTCTGGTGAGCTCTGGTTTGAGAGCCTCAGCTTCCTCACCCCTGGAAGATGACTCAGTCACTTAAATGAAGTGTCAAAAAGCAAGCATTATGAGGTCCACATACTTCCCCCCCTTATTATTTCTCCAAAGGTTAGTTGTATAATTTGTATTTGTATAAAAACCCAGTCCAGAAAATAAATTCCACTGAAAACTTGCTCTGCTAGTGCTCACAGCCTACCAAGGCTAACTCAGTTTTTGTACTTAACAAGCAAAACACTTAAAAATCAGGTAGTGACAAAATAAAGCTGGAACTTTTCCTTGCATATATAGTGTTTTTTATTTTTACTTTTTTTTTTTTTTTTTTTTTTTTTTTTTTTTGTTTTTTAATGAGCAAAGGAGGATAAGAACAGATTTTTACAGACACAAATGATGAAGACACCATCTGAAACTAGGTGGTAACCTAACCTAGCAAGACCTGGCACGGAGCTGAGCTCCGTGGAGCTCAGTCACCCCAGGAGGAGCGCACTGCTGGCCCGCAGCTGCCTGTGCTCAGGATCCCTTCCTGACAGCACCAGGACTGACTACCACATTTAACAGGTTATGACAGACCCATCCTCCATTTACCTACTCAATGAATTTTACATATTCATTATGTTACATATTGTAACTTCATGTCTTGTCTAAAACAGATGGGTTTGTTTACCCTGAGACTGTTGTTTCATGCCTCATCAGGTGCCTCCTAGCTCCTGTACCGTAAGGGATGACCAATACTTGCTCCTAGTCACCTTCTCAAGCCACTTTTTCCTTGTGTCAATAGACCGAGGACAATCATTTAAAGCAAACAATATTTACAGCTTTTTAGTGCTACACACTCGTGACTGTGAAGCTAATGAGAATTTTGCTGGAGGAACTGCAGATAAAACTACCAGATTTCTTGGCAGAATCAGCTTTGCCTTGCTGAGACTTAATTTTAATGAAAAAGCCCCATAAGCCCTGGGGAGTTGTTGGATTGTGACCTGAACTCCAGGATTTGTGCCTAACTTTAATTAAATCTAATTAGCTTTCCTCTCGCAATATGGCTTCCACACC
Organism: Alectura lathami; assembly: GCA_013399715.1. Lineage (NCBI taxonomy): Eukaryota > Metazoa > Chordata > Aves > Galliformes > Megapodiidae > Alectura > Alectura lathami. The sequence goes on from VXAV01008661.1 coordinate 174,766, forward strand.
CTACATTCTCCCAAGCTGTCTGTGCAAAGGGTACTGCAGATTTCATGAGTCACTGATACCACTAAACAGAACCCAGATACCCATTTCCAAATGATTACAGCAAGGCAACATGCCAAATACCTGCTTAAAAATGAATTTTAAAAATAGTATGCATTTTACTTCAAGTATTCTCATTACAGTTTAGGGAACACTTTACACTCACTTACTGGTATCAGCAAGCTAAACAAACATTTTTCAATTGATATTGTAAAAATACTTCAAAGTTTATGTCAGAAAAGTAAATTAACTTAAATTTTCTCCTTTATCCTTCTGGCAAACACACTCCCAAACTTTGACAAGGCTCTAAGAAATCCCATTTGCTCATCACTTCTCTTCATAACACCACCTTGCAGTGGAACCAATGGCACAGATCTCCCACCTGGCCCCTGTGCAGTGCTTGAGGCCCCTTGGCACAGCTCTACCCTAACAAAGCACACAGGGCAGGTGCCTGCTTTGCAGGCTCCTTCTGCATCAGGGTGAACTTGAGCACAGGTGATTATCCTGACAGTTCCCATTTAAGACATGTTATTGACCTCACGATGCTCATCTCCCCACAGGAGCCATCACCATTAATGCAGTAACTAACATGAAGAAGAAAGAAGACTTTTGAACACCGGGTCTCACCTTGTAAACATGAATGGATTTCAGAGCTTTTAAAGGGTGTGTCATTAGCGAGATCACTTCTAACAGCTTCAAACGAAGCACTATAATGCATTTCACAAAAACCTTTGAAGGCCTTTTTAACGTTCCTCCCCTGCCATTGTTACATTCAGCCGTGCTGAGAAAGCTGGGAGCTTGGTAGGTGGATTTGTGACATTAGGGTCAAAAACTTTTTATGACCAACTATAGAGCTGGTTCAAAGGCAAATGAAACATCATTCTTTGAAGGCAGTTATCCATGGTGTCATGCTCAGACAGGCTGCACGTACACAGCGGTGCACTGCAGGAGTCCCTCTTGGAGCTCATTTTATTCCACGCTTCATTAGCTCCCCCTGCCCGCTCCCCAGAAATAAAATCAAAAAAATATATATATGGAAACATCTAGAAGATGTGTCCCCCCAGTCCAGAGCTACCTGTCCCAGCTGCCTCTCCCGCTGCCCGAGCAGTGTCTGCAGCCTGATGTTGGCTTTGAGCACCAAACCCAGGGCCCACAGCTAAGCCTACGCAGCGGTGAGATATAGAACAACTCTGGGCTGCCCGGCCTGGGCTGTGCACCTGGAGTGCTCTCAGACTCACAGTGCACCTTTGGACAAATGACTTTGTCTTTCCACATTTGTTTCCCAATATTTCCACTTTGCATGAGGCACTGAGCACTGATGACCCATTACGGAATAGCGCACCGTATTAACTTTGAGTATAATAGTGCAATGTATTAACTTTGAGTATGAAAAGGCAAGTGTAAAATTCCTGCAAATCACTCCTCTTCCCTTGGAAGCATGAAATTACAGAAGTGGGAAACCCTTTCCTCAAGTATCTCTGCACTTTGTTTGCTTTAACGATTCAATCTTTTGACCACCTTATGGTCCCTCAAATAAAATAAAAATAAATGGCCTCAAACTAAATGCTGTGGGGTTTTTGTGCTAAGTCTCAGAACTATTTTAGTTATTATAGAATCATAGGATGGCTTGGGTTGGAAGGGACCTCAGAGATCATCTAGTTCCAACCCCCCTGCCGTGGACAGGGCTGCCAGCCACTAGCTCACTACATCAAACTGCCCAGGAACCCACCCAGCCTGGCCTTGAACACAGCCAGGGATGGGGCAGCCACAGCTTCTCTGGGCAGCCTGTGCCAGCGCCTCACCACTCTCTCAGTGAAGAATTTCTTCCTGATGTCCAACCTAAACCTCCCCTCTTTCAGTTTTAGCCCATTCCCCCTTGTCCTACCATTATCCACCCGTGTAAAAAGTCGGTCCCCCTCCTGCCTGTAAGCTCCTTTTAAGTACGGGAAGGCCACAATGAGGTCTCCCCAGAGCCTTCTCTTCTCCAAGCTAAACAATCCCAACTCCCTCAACCTTTCCTCATAGGAGAGGTGCTCCAGCCCTCTGATCATTTTGGTGGCCCTCCTCTGGACCCGCTCCAACATCTCCACATCCCCTCTGTACTGGGGGCCCCAGGCCTGGACACAGCACTCCAGGTGAGGCCTTACAAGGGCAGAGTAGAGGGGGACGATCACCTCCCTCTCCCTGCTGGCCACCCCTCTCTTGATGCAGCCCAGGATGCCATTGGCCTTCCTGGCTGCAAGAGCGCACTGCCGGCTCATGGCCAGCTTTTCGTCGATCACAACGCCCAAGTCCTTCTCCGCAGGGCTGCTCTCAAGGAGTTCTTCTCCCAGTCTGTACACACACCTGGGATTGCCCCGACCCAAGTGCAACACCTTGCACTTGGCCTTGTTGAACCTCATCAGGTTCTCGTGGGCCCACTTTTCCAGCCTGTCCAGGTCCCTCTGGATGGCATCCCTTCCTTCAGGGGTATCAACTGCACCACTCAGCTTGGTGTCATCAGCAAACTTGCTGAGGGTGCACTTGATCCCACAGTCTAAGTTGTCAATAAAGATGTTCAAGAGCACTGGTCCCAAGACGGACCCCTGGGGGACACCGCTCGTGACCGGCCTCCACTTGGACGTAGAGCCATTGACTACAACCCTTTGGCTGCAACCCTCCAGCCAGTTCTTTATCCAGCGAACAGTCCACCCATCAAATCCACATCTCTCCAGTTTAGAGATAAGGATGTGGTGTGGGACCATGTCAAAGGCCTTGCACAAGTCCAGGTAGACGATATCCGTCGCCCTCCCTTGGTCCACCGATGCCGTCACTCCATCATAGAAGGCCACCAGATTGGTCAGGCACGACCTGCCCTTGGTGAAGCCGTGCTGGCTGTCTCGGATCACCTCCTCATCTCGCAGAGATAAAAAAAACCCCTCAGAAGGGGGGATGATTCTAAAAGAAATGTTGACAACACAACAATGCTAGTGACACAAGTAACAGTGCTCTAACTTGGTAATTCATGAGGGTTATGAAATGATATTATATCCAAAACTCCCTTTTTTAAAATTTATTTCCTGCTCAAACTGATTACAAGGTACAACACCTTGTAAGCTGGGTCCTGCTGACCTTGCAAAACAACCAAAAAAGCACCAAAGTATGGGCAGGGGTAGGCATGGCATCCAGTTCCGGTACTAAAATGGCAAGAACATTTATTGCAGTTTCTTGACTTGGGGACAACCTTGAACTCAGGGCACGGAGCAGCACAGGGAGCAGCAAGTGACAGAGGGGCCAATGGCAGCAGCAGAGCCCTATGATGGCTCCTCAGTAGCCATAACCCTGCACCCCACTGCCATGGCCTCCAAAAGCCAGATGAGCCCCCGCCACCACATCTGGGCAGCACCTCACAGCCCCAGGCAGGGGTTTGCTGAGACAAAGCACCATCTTTTATTAAGATTTGAATAAACTGCAAACAGACTCAAAGTTAATCTTACATTATCACTGCAATGAGACGTTTGACTGCAGCTCCTAAACGAAATGGTTCAATTTTAAATGGGGAGGAGAGGGGGAGAGAAAGACTGTGGTTCATACAAGGAACACGCAATTAAAACATTCAGAAAAATAGTTATTAGAAGTGCCTAGGAAATGATTCGTATTTATTGACTACTTTGATCATTTTGGCTTTGGTCAGTCTTGTGAATATACGCTTGATTTTAACACTGCTATCAGTACTTTTTAAAACTACAGCTTTCTAAATTGCTGAGAATAAATGAAAGCTTGGAATGAAATGCTTGTAAATTAAACATACAGCCATCTAACCCCTAGCAAATGTATACAATTTAATATAATAGCACTGAAACAGCATTTCCTTCGCTCAAGTTGGTACTTACAAATCTAGATGAGTATAAAGGTTTCATTATCTAAATGGTATGCTAACACTTCTTGAATTTCACAAATTACAAGTTAGTGGTAGCTCCTATTGTACTGTAACTCCTTTCAGTATGAAATCACCTTGTATAAAAACCAGCAGTGGGATTTCAATTATTTTGAGAAACATTATGTATTTTCTAGAGTATGATTAAGTTTAATTTGATGCATTAAAAATAATAAATACATAATTTTTGCCTAGTACTTTTCAAGTTTCATCCTGGGGGTTTCCCAAAGAATTTTCATTAGCTAACGAGGCATTTCTACCACAAGAAGTCATTAGGGTGGTTTAAGTGGTAAAGAAGCATCTAAATTCATACTGATCTTAATAGTTATCTCTGTCAAACAGATGGTCTATTGTTCACATCTACACTTCCCTGACTTCTTAATTGCTAATGTACACGCTACTGCTAATTGTACAGCACCAGTAACCTCTGTACAGTAATGAACAGGTCAAAGCTTCTTTAAGAGTTCTGGTTCTTAAGGCTGCAGCTTAAGGAATCAGCCATGGCACAGCTTGGTATTGCAATACACAACGGACCACAGTGAGCGGAGAAGGAATTTCTTTCTCCCAGCACACAGAAAGGCAAAACACTCAGCTCTGGGAGAAAGGAGTGGGCAGCAGGAGGTGGTCAGGAGCTGCTTCAGATCCTGCAGCTTGCATCTTTGCTTCTGTGTGGCACAGAGGGCTCATGGCCACAGATGTGACTGGCCATCAGCTTCTTGTGACATAAAGACAATGAGCTGGTTGGGCAAAGGCTCATGTAGGAAAATGCCGTTGAGCTGGCACTTTGTGTGAAACATTTAACATTTGTAAACCAATCACCGAATACAAACAAACAAACAAACAAAAAAAGCAGTTACAATGCTTCCCTGAGAAGACCAGGGATAGAATAGAAAAAACAAGAGAAAGATGCTAAAATCAAGCCTGCAAGGCAACACAGCACCCTGGCACCTTACCGCGACGCCCTTTGCAGGGCATTTTCCTGCCTGCACCATGCGGGCAGCACAGCCCCGCTCTGCAGCTGGGACAGATGTTCCTGGCATCGTACGGTGCCACCAGAACTCGCTGCTGTCACTGCTTGCACTGCGATCGATCAGCGCTTCTGGGTTAGGAAATGTGAGGTGGCTCTCAGAGATGCCTGCATTTGCAATTCATTACTTCAGTTCTCAGGCCTGGCTGCTTTTCAAAGGTTTAAAAACCAGATGTGGATAATAACTTTGCTAAGATAATTTGGCAACTTAATAAAGGGGTACTGCATGTTCTCAGGGTAGATTTGCAACAACACAACACAACAAGCACGTGAGAGAATGCTTTCAAGGCAAGGGGGAAAGCCTTTGAAAATTTAGCTTCATAGCATGAAATTCACTGTTTCATTTGTGTGGTCTTTTTACATAAAGTAATTTTAAAATAAAGTCTATCTTCATATAAAGGTTTCTGCAAAGTTTAAGTACCTGTTTTCCAAGAGGAAAGGATTAATCTCAATTGCACATGATTTCAGCTGTACATCCTGTTTATGTTGTCTTGTCCTATTCCTATAAAATTAGGCACCATAATACACCTAGGCAGTACTACAATTAAGAACAATATGAAAAATCCAATTACTATTTAAATAAAACTAACATGTAAACATAGAGTACAACAACAGAAACAACGTAAAAACCAAGAACAAAGGACTTGCTCTTAAGCACAATGCAAAATCCTGCTTGGCCAGGCTGTCCGGCAGCAGTGATCCCAGGCTGACAACCACCCTCAGCTGCTGTGACGGCCAGGCCAAGCTGTGCCACACTCCTCTGCCCCCATTTGCCAGCCCAACACCTTGCACGAGAAGCCCACAGGCTCAGCAGGACAGACCTTGAGGTTAGATCCATCACAGCTGGTAACTGCAGCACGAGGTGGCACTTAAACCACCGTGTAAACCCAAAGTAAGAAGCAGCAGCTTTCAGAAAGGACTGAGGATGTGTTCAAAGAGGAAGCTCCAAAGAGACAAGACAACAATACTTTCTGAGGTAAGGCCTAAAAACAAGCTGCCTCCACACCCAGAGCACAAAAGCTTTTGTTTCTGAAAACCTCCAAGCCACCCCGGAGAAGTAAGCGGTGTGCCGTGTAATGCTGGGAAGGGGCTGCTCTCCTCCGGTGTGCCCCAGGCACCGTGCCTTCCCCATCTCTGTGCCACGCCTGCAGCCCTGTCCCACCATGCAGAACTGAAGACAGAAAACCACAAAACACAGACATGCACAAAAAGTAGAGAGGAGAAACGAAATACTGCTGGAAATGGGTCTTGGCAGCTGATCCGGGAGCTGCCTTGCCTTGAACTCCATGGGCATGGCACAAACTCCCAGTATTTTGAGAAGTCTGAAATGGTAGTGTTCCCTACAGGTATTCTGCATGCCAATTAAATATTCCAGTTTATATCAGGATTATTGTCACCTATTTAACGGCTCGTTGGTTTTACAAGCCACTCCAATTTTCTTTTTCCTTTCCATTGAGGTACTTACAGTACTGACTAACCATAACAATTAGATAACATGCTGCAATGTGATTTAAAAACATCTGTGCATTCAATATCGCCACTTCTACGTGACAGATGAGTTAATGTCCCCCTGCCTTCTCCCACACCATCACCTTTGGCCTACGTTTCTCCAAAGTCAGAGCAAGATCGATCAACTGAATTACACAAAGCACGATACTATTAAAAAATAAAATTAACACAGTGCTTTCTGCAGGTGAACAGCTGAAGAATTGGCTCCCAAGGAAAGGCTCCAGCCTCCTTCAAAACGATTTCTGAGAGATGTCGCAGAAACATGCATGCTCCAGTCTGTCTCCTGCCTGTCCCCACACCCATCCTTCACAACAAGTCAAAAATCGCTTCACTATAATATTTTCCATCAGACAAACAATTACACAAGCTTACTTTTTGCAGCACTGCACCCCCTTTCACATTTTCATTTAGAAAAAAAACATGGAAAATACCTAGAAAATGCAAACAAAGCACCAGTTCTCTGCATTTTCCTAGTACTAGGTTTCTATTTTTCTTTTCAAGTAAACATCATTCACTCCACTAAACTCCTAAAAGAAAAAAATTTGAAGAAAATTAGAGAAATAAGAATCTGAAGATGACAATGGTAGTTTACCCAAACCAAATATTCCAACTGAGAAATGTTTAGCAAATAAAGTTCTTCATAATGGTTTTTTTCATCTTATACAGGGTAAAAAAAAAAAAAAAAAGTTTGAAGTCTTGAAAACCTTTTTCCTCAGGACACAAAAGTCTTTTCTAACCAGGTTTGCAATTTCACCCCTTGATTCCCATGTTCCCTTGATCTTGCTATTCCTTCTACCTGCCTCATCGAATCATTGTTTTCACGGATTTGACTCAAGAATAACATAGGGTTTGTGGTCCCTCTGGAAGCACCCTGCCCTGTTCTTCCACAGCATTATCTACCGTCTCCCCAGGGCAACAGGATTGCACGGGGACATGCCTGCAAGGAATGTTGACTTCAGGCTTTCAGCTACATTTCTAGCCAGTGTAGGAAAAGAACTAAAATCCAGCTGCTGCTGACCAGAAAGGAGATCACCGGCATTTCTGAGGTGCTGAAACCAGAATTTCACTCCTTGGCTGTTGGAAGACATTCCCCTTCTTTTGAAATACGGCATAACCTTCTGCCAGAAGGAGTGCAGAGAGCAGTGCAACAGAACATCTCACCCAGCCAGCAGACCTGTTCCCCAGCAGGCGCTGGGAACTCCCATGAGGAGCATGCCAGCACTCTACTGTTCACCTTCTTACATATAGTTGTCCTAGTTTACTGCTTTCACTCTGTAATAATTTCAATGTTCACTCCTTAAAAATATGCATCTTTTTGTCCTTGCTTGCTTTTTGCATATCCTTGTTCAGAAACACAAACCTTTTCCTTTAGCTCCCAGTACTCTCATTGCTAGGTAACATGGGTGACCTTTGGGCACCTGTTCAGACATCTCTGAATGTACCCAGCCACATCCTTCGTGGCCCTCTCTCATCTGACGTTATGTAGTTATTGTCACAGCTTTATCTGTCCTGCAGAAAGTCTACCTGTAAAACCTCCTTTTAGGAGCCATACTAGAGCCAAGTGATCAGTCAAAAAGTGCTCAGTGTGCCTCCCCTGCCTTTCTGACATCACCCCTCAGCACTCAGTGCTGCACACTGTCTGGCCACGACTCCTCTGAAACCAGATGTGAGCAGTTTTGTGAGACACGGCCCAGTCAGAGCACACATTATCTCATATTCCATCTCTGACAGCAATGTATTGGCCGCTGATGATACAAACCCAGCACAACCTGAATATGCCCAATCACATACTTGCACAAAACTCCTCTGTAAACGTGCTACAGGCCAAAAGCTATTCATTAAAATAAATGGTGAATGCTCTTGAATGAAACTTAGAAGAATACAGCTTCGCACTGCCAGACATTTCTCATGCCCCCCAGCCAAATCCATTTGATAAATGGCTAATTATCCTAAGCTGCATTACAATTCGATCTTGATTGTGATTATTACTGATTAAGTACTACTCAAATGCTACACTTCAATTCAGCATGGTATCTGCGATGAGCAGAGTGCCCACTTCTCATGGCAGCACTAACACACTCCAGCCATGGCAAAAATAAACTAGGTTCTAATTTGATATGCACAGTTTTTCAAGCAACTGGGTTTCATTCCCTTCATAAAATCTGACACTGAGCTCCAGGCTTTCAGATGTGAAAAGGGTTTGCAGACTGCAAACGAGGGCACAGTACAAAAGCGCATAACATTTCAATTTATCCCTGACCCAGCCAGACTCAGTAAGAACTGTCTCAGTTCACAGAATCTCCTACAGCTTTGGTCAGACCAGGAGTAAGCTCGTGGGTCAGTCATCAAAAAGCATATGTGGACAAAACACCTGTTCGTGTTGAAGAACAAACCCACCTATTGTGTTTGTTGACTATTTTTCTTTCATTACCTGTTGTACATCCTTTGATAAAATTAAGTCCTCTGTGAATGAACTTGTTTGCAAATGTGAAATCAAAGCAAGATACATTAAGTTGAAACACGGCTGATAATGCACCATTAGTTTCACTGTAAGGAAGAAGTTCAATTCTTGGTATTCGATTTTCCCTCCAGATAATGAATAGCGCCTACATACTAGACCTACAAATAAATCATTTTTCCAGTGCACTGCTGGTAAAACGCAGTAGCACATAAAAGCATGATTTTGTTGTATCATTAAAAAGAGGGTCAGTATTTCAGTGTCATTCTTGTTATCAGTAAGGTTACTCAGCAGTCATGAAGCATAAGCTGAACATCCCGTGACTCCGAAATGTTAAAACGTATCATCCCAATCATTTTTCCACTCCTTGCTAAGTACCACCGCAACTCAGATTGCAGTGTCAGCTGCCTAGATAAGGATTATATAACCCAGTGAAAAAATAGAGTGAACATCTAACTGCAAGTCAGCATGAAAATAAATGACTCAAACATGGAAGATTCAGAGACTAGGAGCAAAGATCATGCCCAAGTCCATTTTTGTGCAAAACATACATGTTTATTACCAAATAGCAAAAAAAAATATTGGCATTAGCTTCTGCAAAGAACAGATATATTTCATTCAGCTCCAGATAGATTGTGGTGTCATCCAGGAAATGGTAGGAATATTACCGACAGAGAACAGAGTTCTGGTGGCTCTCAGCAATATTACAGTGCTTACAGTTTGTTCAAAAAACCCATTGTGTAGGAAAAAAAAAAAAAAAAAAGGCAGTTAAGAGACAGCCAGCACAAGAAATAAAAGTTGTGAAATACTGCAGTATGAACGTCTGAAAGATGGAGACAAGATTGTTTTGAAAGGAAATTGGTAACAAATGACACGAGGCATGCTCAAGCCACAGGATAGAAGAGGAGGCAAATGTGGTCATTTCCTCTGACATAAAATACTAGATGTTTGCAAATGCACATAAAAAGCAAACTTTAGAACAAAACAGAAAACTGCTTAAAAAGCCCCAAACCATTACTATTACCTTGCAAAAAGGGTTGAAAGCTGAAGAACGAAACTTAGGCAGGATAGCTACCTGCACTTGAAATAAGATCCTGGGCTCCACAGAGCAATTAAGGGCCATTTCAACAAGTGGTTGGCTCAACAAAAATCAGTTCAGTATTGCCTCCTCAGTAAATAGATCACTTCAACAACGGAAGATTGTTCTGTCCCAATCCTGTTACTGCTTCAGTACTCCAGATTTCTTTCCCATGGAAACTATGCCATAAAGCAATGCACACGTGTCAAAGTAACACTAGTACTCACACGTTTTCAGAATTGCAGGTTCTAGAGAATTCCCTTATCTATAAACTCATGATTCTGCCATGTGGGCATCAGTGCTGAACCTTTCTAACAAAAGCAGCACACCCCAAAGCAACACACTGGCTGGCAACTGAGATGTACAGAAAGGCTGAACCAGGGACTGAGAGAGAGCCACAAAACCTCCATGCCAGGAACAGATTTAGAGAAAAAAACAGCACAGAGAAGCCAAGATTAAGGTATTAGGATTTAATGGAGGTGAGGATGGACAGACAGGCTGAGAAGTGCTACCTTTGGGCAGCGTATTTGCTAAGGGAAACACCAAGGGTTCATAGAAAGTGTAATGGGTGTATTTAGGTACTTGGATTAACCTCGTTCTCTAGAACAGTTTGACACTATCATTTACAGGCTGGAGACTTTCATATCCAAACCCAGCTAGTTAGACTCCCCAAAAATTCCCAGGAAGGGCTAATAATTACTGAAAGAGCACCAGTATCACAGCTTTTCTTGTTGCTCTGAGAAAGAACAGATGGAAGTCTTTGCCTTCCTCCATGATAAAAAGCCTTAACTGAAAAGCTTTGCTATCACCACTCAGAAGCAATGCTCAGCCAAGCACAAGAATTTTGCCTGGTTTCTCAGATAAAATAAGTTTAGCCACAGTTCTGAACAGATGAAGAATTTGACCCGTGAGTAAATACTACTTTTACTTGGATTTGTTTGTAATCCAAAAAAGAGAAAATCCAGCTTTACCCTCCTAATATTCTACAGAAATTTGGCTAAGTTGCCCTGTCTGTGACTATATCACGAGCCACCAAGGTTAGGTTGACCTGCTCAATCCAGCCAGATGTTGAACAAAATCAAGCATTTCAATCAAATTCTAATTTGAGCCTATTTCTATCATTAGCACACATACATGGGAGAAAGGCGGAAAAAAAATACACACAAGAAAAATGAGAAGAAAAACTATGGACATGATTTTACTGAAGGTTAAACCAGAGTCAGAGGCTTTCCTCACACTCACATAAGCAGACTGGTTGACTTCAGCATGACTTTTTCAATTAGGAGCCTAACAGAGCCCTGCTACACCGCAGTCGTAACAATCCACCCGGAGGCACGGAACCTTTTGCCCAATAGAAGTGAGCACAGGGCAGAGAAGGGAGAGCTCCCACACTGAAGTCCAAACAATAGCTGGTAATGTTACTCTCCCACTAAGCACTGACCAGACCCGGTCTGGAAATCAATAAGGAGAGGCAGAGCAACTCTGGTGAGCTGCCAGCTGGGTCAGGTGGGGGCGACAGGCAGGAGAGGAGAGACCTGAGGCAAGCCCTCAAGGGACCAGAGATGCAGTAAATGGATTTGAGCAAGATGTTCAGGGCTTCAGCTTTGTTATGAGCAATGTCAGGTAGCTCGCTGTCAGCGATGCAAATCCTTCCAAGAACAAGAGAGAAACAGAGAAAGAACAATTTGCTCTGAGTTTTAAATCAGCAGGGAGTTTTAGGAAATGTCCCCTGCTCCCCTATTACTTGCAGCTGGGTGACATCTCCCTCTAAGAGCATAAGGGACCCCATGAATTCCCACCTGCAGCAGATGGCCTAGCCTAATCAAGAGCTTCTGGAGCCTCAAGAAAAGCAAGTTTAGGGAGGGACAATGAAAGAAACAGTCCCTGAGTGACACCCAAACTACTAGCACCCTAAAGACCTAAATGAAACAATGCAAAATACATTAGGAGCCTCTCAGAGAAGTGGTGGGCAGGATCTCATCTAGCCCTACCCTGAAAAGGAGACAGGCCCACAAGACCCCTGGTCTCCAGGGACTGCCTCCTCTCTGCTTACCACAGCCCATCGTATTTCAGGGCCCGAGGTCCCTCCTTGCCAGCTACACACACCCACAAGGGTGCTGGGGCTCTTTGCACACCCACCAGGGGGACTCAGGGGGCAGCACGGGGCTCCCACCCACATCTGCCATCGTCCTGGCGAGGACAGCAGCAGATCTCTGTTTCACACTGCACGGATAGGCTGGGATCAGAGCCAGCCACACTCTGAGAAGGGGAAAGAGGACAAACCAGACCACAAGTGGGCAATTTGGCATTTTGCAATGGTGAATTTTTGTGGACAGTCAAATATACTTTGGAGAACAAAATGCTAGTGGAGAACTGCACTTTACCCAAGTTTTATAATTGAGTTATTACGGAAGTGTGTAAAATGGGGTTTATAATAGAAATGCTGACACTAGAACAGCATGAACACAGCTGTTGTGATATAGTAAATTTGTAAGAAATTGTATAGCTAACAAAGTAGGTCAGCAGCTTCAGAGGAAAAGCTGTGTTTCAGATGGCACACTATCTTCGGAGATCTCAATGTTTTTTCAACAGAACAGAGATGTTTTCCATCCTGTGCTAATTCCCATCATCTTTATTCTTTAAAATATTCACACTGAAGGTGGGGCTGACCTCCAACCACAAGGAAATACAAACGCAGCATGTTCAGCTACCCCACCGGGAAGTGCAGAATGCCCGTCCCTGCCCGGTGCCACCAGCCCAGCACCTGCCCATGGCCACGGCCAGCAGTGGGCAGAGGTGAAGGAAGGCGAGGAGACACTGGCACAAGGCCGGTTTTGAGTGGCCTCCTGGACGCAAGCAACTCGCGCCTCGGAGACTTCCCACGTCAGAAGGGTTGCCTTTGGACACCGCAGTCCCTAAGGCATTTCTTTTTCCATGAATTTGACCCATCTCTTTTCAGTGCTTTCGTAGACTTTCAGCACACTTCCATGGAAAGGAATCCCAGAGCTTAGGAAGGAACATCAGGGAGAAAAATATCTTCATGCAGATTGTATTTTTAACCAGCCATACACCTTCATTGTGCTTTCTGCAATATTACACTAGGTAGGATGACAACAATTACTATTTACCTTCTCCACACTGGTTATTTTCTAGTTCTCTGTTTCCTCCCCCTCACTGTCTCTTCCCCAGTTAATGATGTCCTCCTGGAATGAATTAAACTCTTCACGTCTGCAAAATTAGTCATGACCAAGTCTGGTAGAATTGCACCTTGTGATTCTCCTTGGTCTCTGATGGTAAGGAATCTCACTATATAAATGTGGGTAATATACAGAAGTTAGATTAAATTCTACAGTTCATCACAAAATGCTACAGAAAACCTTTTATGTGCTGCTGCCTTATTCAGATATAATGAACAAGGGAAAGAATTTAGCTTCGGTCCATCAGTGGATCTTCCCAATTGCTACCTAAGCATGTATATGACAGCTGTCAATTCAGAAATCCTTAATCCCAACAGAAAGATGACAGGAAAACGCTGAGTTGATATGACAGCAATGGCAAAAAAAAAAATTTAAGCAGGCATCCCTGTAGGAAATGTTTCTGCACTACAACAGATGGCCAGTAGTTAAAGGAAACCATTAAAGCTTGAATTGTGGAAATTGGTTAAATTTTTCACAGCAAAGGGCAGCAGATAGAAATAAACAAGTTTTATCAATCTTCTATGGAGAGCCAGTCCCTTCATAGAGTGCAGCTACACAGCAGTAGCACATGGAAGGCATGGTATTTTACAGGCACAATTCTATTGTGTAATGATTTTACAACCATTATATCATTACCATATACCACGCAAACAACTGTCATACAAGCGTCATCATTGCATAATTACTACATTAATACACAAGCAGCAATTAGAGAGACACCTGCAGCATACACCAATATTATATTTCCATACACAGAATATTAGCAAAGATTGACTCTTAAACTGACCATCCCCAAAGCTCCTGTCCTTTCAGACCAGCCCAGTTAGCATCGATGGGATCTGTTTGTCCACAGTACTAATATACCCCAACACTTGGCAAAGAAGATGAAGATTTCCTAAGAAAACACAAAACTAGGAGGAACTGAAGGTGTATGAGCATCGTAGCTAGTCTGGGCTGCATTCCAAATGACAAGGACTATGACAGGGGATTGGGGAAATTAAAAAAGGCAAAACTTAGCTGAGCTTTCTTTTGGGACCCATTTAAATGTGAAACTCCAGGACTATGAGCCTGTGAGAATCAGAGAACAGATGCCCAAGTCGTTCCTACTTCTGAAGACCTTATTTTCAAAAATAAATAAAAATAAATAAAAAATAAATAAAAATAAAAAATCCCTTGGGAATCCACAGCAATACTTGTTTGAGTGAGAGCATCTCAACAGCTGCAGTCCTGACTTGAGCACAGCTTGCCACAGCTTGCTTTACTCGCTGTCCTGGGGATTTGCTTGTGTTATAATCAATGCTGCCAAGTCTATGCATATTAAAACTTCCCAGTCTCATTCTCCAAGCAGAAAACAGAAGAAAAGTGAAGCAGCAATAGCCCTCAGCAGCCTACCACACATAGCAGCCAAGCAGCGGACACCATGAGACGATGGCACTGAAAAGCTACGTCACCACCAGCTCTGAATCCCATTTGAGAAGACTCTTTGATCATGGATACAAAATAAGGAAATTTCTCCCCCCCAAAATACAATTCCTATCTTAAGATTGAGTCAGTCTTTAAAAAGAGCAGAGGCTGTTTCTTTAGCCTTAACAGACATTCCTATGAAGCGCATATTATGAACAAGAGCAACTAAATTAACTTTGTAAAACCGAGGTGGGATCACAAGGGGAAAGAAAAACAAAACCTCGCAAAACCAAGCAAACAGCAGCGTAATGTGAAGATACACACCTTTTCATAAGAACTCTGCCATCTGAATAAGGATAACCATGCTTCCAGCACACTGTTCTCACTTATTTAATAACGGGATGCAATTTTGGATTGTGTATATGTTGACAGAAACTAGAAGTGACAGAAAGCTCAGGAAGCTTTGCTTTTAGTATTTGCCTTTTGGAATGGAAATACTCAAACAGAACCCCTAGGCTGATAAAATCTGTCACTTCAACATCAAATAAAAATAAATAAAACCAACTTTATCAGCCACTATAAATAAATAAATCTATTTTTGTTGCGAACTGCAGTAATATCTATTTTAGACCTTTCCTACTTCAGAAGTTTGACAAGCTCCCTTCTGCTGCTTTGGGGATTCAGATATTCCAAACGTCCCAAGCAAGACAGCACCATTACTTCCAAACCACCTGCACAGCTGAAGCTGGAAGTCCAGAACCCACAACAAGGTACGAACAGTATTCGATGCTGAGCAGCACAAAAGCCCTAGCTGAGGAGCAACCACGGAGCTGCACACCAGGGTCAGCATGGGATCTCCCGGCCAGGGGCTCTGCTATCCCAGTGCTCAGCTGAGCCGCAGAAGACACTGCTGGCCTTCCTACGACGTTTGTTGCATCTCTGAGACGAGCACCAGCTCTTAAAGCTGATGATCCATCCATCTGATGGAACAATAAGGGATTAAAACTGAATTCATTATGCACTGAAACTTGCTGGTTTTTAAAGCCCTACAATAATCGTTTACTCTGACAAACACAAGCTATTTAAGCTTAATTTTGACCATCTTGACGTTCTAACTTAACTCAATAAATACACAAATGTGTGTGTACCTTTTAGACAGAGGCAGTAATTACAGTTGACAGCTGTGAGAGCATTTCACATGTTTCAGTAATAAACCTATCTATCCCTATTAAATATTAATACACCTTCTCTCCCTATTACACATTATGTCATCAGTCACATCAGTTTTAGGAGGAAGGTCAGCAAAAACGAGCTAACAAGATTTTTGTCATTTGAGCACTTCATGGATGTTTATAAAACCCCTGACAAGAGAAGCACTGTTTATTAAAAGGATGGAAATGTAAACAGGAAAAGATATATCAAACACGCTCCTGCCTAAAATTTGTATTTCAGAGGTCATACTTCGGCCAGGATAGGAAAGGAGGTGAGATGAAAACGAGCTGCAGTTCTTCTCCAAGCTGCTGCCTGCCAGGTTCTGCAGCTGGAGGTGGATAAGCCCACTGGGAGCTGCTCTGGGAGGCTGGGAAGGCGCAGGCCAGGCAGGGCAGGGCAGGGCAGGGCAGTGCCTGTAGGGACACGTGCAAGCTGCAGGGCCGCTGGCTCCCGCATCTGAGAAACGTGTCAGAGGGTGCCTTCCTTGTCTGCCATAACCCCCAGAACGCTCGGCTGCCATATCTCTTGCACGCTTACATCTCTTGTAACCTCGCCAGTGATTTCCATGATTTCCTAATGCAGCAGGATGAGTGGCAAGCCTACGTGGAGTCAGTACCCACAGACACAGCGGATCAGCTGCAATTATTATTTCCCTTTTTTGACTTAATAACACAGTTTGGCGCACAGTTCTCATGCTGACTCACTTGACATGCAGAGTTTCTATTAAAAAAATGCTGATTTGATGAAAAATTCCAGAGGAATGTACATCATGTGAATTACTTCCAAACAGTTAAACTGAAATGCGTATTTTCATGTGTGAGATTTCTGAACAACTTACACAAATGTCAAGAAAACTCAAATTATTAAGGACACACCAGTTTCATTTTCATCAACTGTTTTTGCTCACAGAACTTTCATTTTTGGTTGATGATCTTTACTGTTGTTTAACATTTTACCCCACTTCAGCCTCCCCTTGACCTCCTTGCCCACCCCAACAGCCTCCCAAGCCTATGGAACGGCAGACAGACAGAAGGGGCTTTAGGTGCCAGACAGAGCAGCTGAGAAGCTGAAATTCTCCGATCATCTGTCAAACAGAGGCGGCATTTTTGGCCTTCAGGAGGGAAAAAACAAAGGCAGGGATACTGCTTAGAGACAGAACCTTACCGCTGCTACCCACAAACACACACTCAGCCTTTTCATCCGCTGAAGCTCACTAGCTGCTTCTTACTTTTGCTGCTCCTGGCAGAGAACTCCTCCAGAACCTCCCACCTACGTAATTACAATCTTCCCTTTGAATCTGTGCATAACCAATTTCCAGCCTGTTATTCTTACAGCCACTCTGCCCCTATCCCCCAAAATAGGTATTTATTTCTCTCCCAGGTGTTGATTCCCCTAAGCATTACCAATGGCAACCAAACCTTCCAGGCTTCATTTTACTGCTAACAAGACTGTTTTTTCTCATCTCAATACTATGACCTTCCACTGCCCTGATGATCCACATAAAGCCTCTCTGCCTTTCTAGTTTTATGGCATCTTTCTTGAACTTGCTAACAGTTGATTTGCAGCCCACAGGGAAGTCTCTTGTTACCCAGTCTCAAGAACTCAAGCACTAATACTCACTACCAACGTATGCTACGCTACCCTTACTTTATAGGGCTTCTTCAGATCACACCTAAACTTGCCTGTTCTCTCTGCTTAATGCTCTGAAGCTTTCTCAGCCCTTCCAAAGACTCTGAGTGATCTTTAGATTTCCTCTACATCGACTTTAAATTCCAGAGTTAACAGAGGACTTCACACAATCCCACCATTTCAGCCACATGCTATCTGCCCATATCTTCCTTTCACTGGACCCATTAGTAGGTTAGAATGGCACGGCCTATTTGTTTTGGACAATTTCTTCCCCTCTACGGAAGCATAGAAGAGCCCTTCAAATAGTAAAAGCCAAAAACATAGGGGGAAGTTCCTCTCTTGGAAAAATGATTACTTTTGAAAATATTTTTTTTTTTTAATTATTATGTTGTAATTCAGTAACAGTTTAGACAACAAATTTTGAGTCAGCCTCAGTGCTCATTACTGGTTTCAACTTTCTTTTACTAGGGGATCTAGTACCATTAAACCAGTGTCTGCAAGACTAGAGTCCAGGAGAATTCCATCCTATTTCATGCTTCATTATGAAAGATTCATACAGCCCTACTCATCATGTTTCTACAGTCATCTACATCAACTCTAGCGTACTAAAACGTTGTACAGTATGAAACGACATGTTAAAATGATCAGTCAAGTTCACCAGGCTTAGCCGCTATGACAATGCTATGTAATTGTACTTTGGTTAGGGATTAAAAAAGAAGTCCTAATCGGCATACAAGAGCAGCCTTTACTGTGGTAATTAGCATGTACCAAATTGTAACATCAAGCTCAGAATGCTGAGAAGTGCCCTGGAGGCAGAAGTACAGGAGAGAGATTACTGAGAGGACACCAAAAATGGAAACTGCCTTTGTGCTGAAAGAAACCCTGCAGTGATGTGAGCTCCACATGCCAGAGCTTGTTTTCTACAGGGAATGGTGGTAATAGGATTAGTTTCTACAACATGACATGTTAATAAACTGTCTCTCACAAACACACACCCCTCAAGAAAAAACAAACTCCTGTGCAAGAAAGACTGAATTATTTAGCCAATGGAAGAGGTATCTGGAAAGCAGCACTCAAGAGCAGGAGTTAAACATTTGAACTTCTTGGTCAAGTACAAACTGGTATTTTATTTTAACTTGTTTGTGTTGTTGGGTTGGGTTGTTTTTTTTTGTTTGTTTGTTTTTCTTCATTTGCATGTAAGATACCAAATGAGGAACATGAAACAGGACTGGAACTACAAGATAACCAGGGTACTAGCCTGAGTCTGTCAAACCAGGGTTTTGCCATCAATTCTGGATCTTCTTTTAACATCGTACAGCTCTACAACCAACGCCGAGCTCTACAACCAGTTCTACACACACACGCATGCACATGGTCATCTTTTAACCAAGCCACTCAGAAATCACCACACTGAAGGAACTGCAGTGTGTTTCCTTTCTTCCATTCTGTCTTCTCGTCTACATTTATACAGTTGTGCCATTATTTTACCAGGATATTTTATATTTTTTTATTTATATATTTATTTATATA
>VXAV01008661.1:193851-213671 GCA_013399715.1 Alectura lathami
TTTATTTATATATATATATTTATATAATTTTTATATTTATATTTTACCATTTACGCCAGGATAATAAAAAAAAAATGTAGAGACCTTACCAGGACTTCATTTGCATTTGATGATTCCATTTAATAGCCCATGGGCTAAAAGCCAACTCATGACAGTTTCTAATTCAGGATGGCAGAGGATGTTAACCCCATTAGCATCAAAAAGAAATGGCCAAATGTCAAGACTGTTTTCACAGATCTATCCCTGTCCTTCCAGACCAGTTAAAGTTCCCAGAATCAGGTTAGTCAATGGTGCAGACTAGATCCTCGGTTAACGTTTTGACGCTGCTGTCAGACGCTGCGTGCTGACCATATCAGTCATGCTGCTGGACCCAGCCACCAGAAATCTCACAAACAAGCAAACCAAAAGATACATGAGGGATTCTTTGCACTTAAAAGCTCTCCATGAGATAAATAAACAAATAAATCCCCTCTTTAGCTTTCTCCCATTAAAAACAAGTGCACTAGAATAAAACAGATGAGATGGGTAGGATAGGTATTTTCAGCACTGTATCATTTGTCCTTCTCACTATCATGACACAGGAAAATTAAAGCAGCTTTGTAGTATTCTCAGACTTGACTAAATAAATCACAGGGTAAGCACAGAGGTTTAAGTACTCCTCAGAGATCTGCCCCTTAAATCTGGCTGGATCCTCATCTCCTCCTCAGTCTCATTTCCTCAAAGCCTCCCTGCTGAACTAAACAAGGAGTTTTCCCAGGCTGGCAGACTCACTGGTGCTGGGCTTAGTAAGACCTTAATTTAGTTTTTTTAGTTCCTTCTAAACATCTACTCTTCTTCCCTTTTATCTGTTAACATCAGTGATATGCTAAACCTCCCCCAGCAGTGCAGCCAACTGGCATTCAAAAACTAGCTGAGGAACAATACAGACTGTGCTTCAACTTGAAGCGCGAGTAACCAGAAACAAGGAAAAATTCTGACTCCAACACACTCCCCTTTGTGAATTAAGAAGCTAGAACAGAATTTTTGTCAGCTCTTTTCTTATGTGCAGTTGCTGTGGCCAGTAAGGATGTTTATGCTCTGAAGAGAAATATGAAACAGAAGAGAAATTATGAACAGTCCTTCCCCACTCTTCAAAATAACTGAAATCCATTTCAAAACAATGACAGAATCCTCAAAAATGTGGGTCAAAGAAAACATATTAAAAAAAAGTTTGAGTTAACAACAGCATTTTCCCTTCCAACCAAATTCTAGACTTTCGTCTTAGGCAATCTTAGACTCTTCACTCTATTAATAGCTTAATGCATGATAAATAATACATTATTCAAAAGCAGCTTGTACTTTCACATTTGGTACAATACTTGTAAGCTACTGGCACTGCCTTCCACTTGATTGCAAGTGACATGCCCAAAGTCTTTGCAAGGAAAAATAAATCTGCCCATTCAAAACAGATACCATCTCTGCCCAGCTGAATGCACCTTTTTCTTGCAACCAAAGAAAGAAGAAATATTAAATTCAAAGTGTACTTCAAAGAGGAGGAGAGCACAAAAAAGGATGAGGTGTCCTATTCAATTCAGGTCACACCACTTCCAAAGGGACGTAGCAGAATTATAAAAGATTCAAAGATGAGCAATAAAAATGATTAAAGTTACACGGGTTCTTCCATATCAGTAGCGACTGAAGATGTTGGGGCTGCTTGAATGAGAGGAGCTAAAGCAAAGGCAGAGATGACATGAAAATAAAGAAGACAATGTGATAAAAGGTACAGCAAAGATCAATCAGGGTCTGCAATTGAGTCTCTTTCATAATGTAAGATCAAGGATACCTTCACTGTCTGAAGGTTGCAAAATTGACACAATGCATGATCCGTGTCTGGAACCAGCAGTATGTGATACCATCAATGTCAGGAGTTCAGACAGGATATAAGAAACAGGCAGGTTATGCATACACAGTTCCAATGGCTTCTTTAAAAAAAAAAAAAAAAAAAAAAAAAAAAAAAAAGAATAATAAATTATAATCTGACTAAATGAACCCCTTTTCTTAACCTATTATAACAGAAATTCCTGTACTCTAATTTTGATGGTGTTAAAAATACTTAAAAACTTTCAGTTTGTCATGTGCCCAAAACATTTCATTTCATATTCAATCATAACTAACAACACAGCAGGAATTGAAACAAAACATTCTGACTTTCCTGGTGCCAGTACTTACATGACAAAATACCTGCATCTCATATTGGACTTTTCAATAACACCTTTGTGGTCTACAATGAAAGGAAAATAAGCTTCTACTGGAATTACCAAAGTGAAACTTTCAGTTTCAGCTAGCACCTTTCTATAAATACTGGAAGCATCAATATCTCCAACATGTCTTTAGTACAAAAATCACTCATATTGCCAAGAACCTAATCCGAAATGATACCAAACTGAAGTAATTGCAAACACAAACAAGAAAACAAAAGGGTGCACACTAACAGCACCTGCTGTGGCAGCGGAGCTCTATGACAAAGCTAACAGGCCTCCAGGAGATGCTGGATATTCGTTCATTTCTTGAATGAACATAACACCCTTCAAGTTGCAAGCCAATTGTAGACAACATGTGAGAGTAAATTTTTTCTATCTTCCACTCCTCTCAGTTACTGCAGAAGCACAAAGTTCAGTGCAAGTGCTGCCAGGAGATAAGCCTCGTGCCAGCAGTGGCAGAGGCAGACGGCTGTCCTCAGCCTGCAGCTACTTGCACCAGGCTCACTGAACTCTTCCAGGCCTGGAAACGTCTAGTTGTGTTAGCAAGCATTGCAGCAAGCAGCATCAGAAACCAGAGGCTCCCAAAGACGCGAATATCCGGTGGTAGTTCTGAGCTAGAGCCTTTGAACAAGAGCAGAGATAAATACTGCACAGCAGCAGAGAGGAAGAAAGTCTATCCACAGGAAAAGATAGCGGGAATGGCACTGATATATCACTTTACATCTGTGTTACTATTTTCTTGTTGCTATGGGAATACTGGAGAAAGTGGTTTCCATTTTGTATTCAAAGACCCATGCAAAGTCTAGGTGCGAACAGTATCATTTCTTTGAAGCCTGTAATTTTCTCCTCCACTGTTAAATAGTTTTGTTTGGGGGATGGTATTAATAATATTCTGTTCTCTATTCATATGTTAAAATTAGCTAACCTACCTGCTCTGGAGAACATCCAAGAAAATCTAAAGCAATGACAAGTGCTAACTTATCAGGGTTAAACAGATATTTTTTCTCTATAATTAAAGCTAACTTACTAACCGGAATACTCTTCATAGAGCTGATGTTATCTTGCTTTTTATGATGAGGCCATCTATAAAATTAATTCAGTCTTATTTAACTTGACTGTCAAGAACCAGGGCTTCAGAGCACTTCAGAAGAAATAGCCTTCAAAATTTTTGTAAGGACAGGGTCAGTCTAGAAGCCCTTATCCAAATTCAACAACACTGCCTGTTTTCTCTGAGACAGGATTAGCCATGGAAGTCAACAGAGATAAATACTGGAATTTTTATTTTAGTTGCATCAATACTGAACAGAAGGAGAAAACACATGCAACGCTCTGGACTGTGAATGCTCATGTGATGGCTCCTCATTTCAACCTGAAAGAAAATGATTCCTCGTGGTCAGACAGCCACTGGGACGAACAAGGAGCAGTTGGAAAATGGGTCTATCTTTTAACTTCCAAAGCAATTTGATTGTACTCAACACCATGGAAGTGCTACCAAAACCTGATTTTTGTATTTCAGGAAATTGCTTGACAACTTCTACCTGGAGGCTTAAATCACACAAGACTAAGTGTGCATACAGTGATTGCGCTGTTACTCACTTATCTTCAGAATTTAAATTCCTTAATATTCTCAGAAGTGAGCCTGTAAGGTTCAATAATGCAGTCAATCCCTGTTTGGAGAGTGCTTTCTACATAGCTTATGTACAATGGCAAAATAGACAAAGTAATACAACAAAGGAAGAAAATACTAGTTTTCAGTCTCTAGACTGAAAATAAATGCTTGAAACCCAGCCAAAGTATCAAGTGGAGACAGTTCCACGGCACCAGGGAAGAATCATGTAGAAAGGTTCAAACCACTAAGTTTCCCCAGCATTACTGTTAAAAATTCAAAATTATGTTTTCCAAACTGCAAGGGCCATCACGGTGAATAGTTTGCCTAGAAATCTTGACAGGATTCAACCATGTTCAACAAGCACCTGTGTTCAGACTGACCTGAGAGCAGACCACTTCTACCAATCTTAGTCCTGTCTCACAGAGATCCACTGAAAGGGTCCACCTGGCCTCAGAAGTTTCTGAATCAGTTCCCTTAGTGCCTTGAACAACACTCTAGAGATGCAGTTTATGTTAAGAATTGAGTACACCAAAGTAAACACATAAAGCTGTAAGTAGGTAAGTAAATACACTTAAGGGATCCCAGAGGGAAAAACAATTTCCCCAGAAGGCAAAAGAAGAAGGACTTTTAACAAAAGGCTACTTCAAGAAACTACTTTGGTTCAATTCCATATTCTCTTAGTAAAGACCACTAACCACTGTTTGCGATGAATTAAACTGAGAGGGGAAAATACATCCCAGATTCATTTGAAGACTGATGCTACTTGTAGAAGAATGAGCTGGAGGTATTTGATGCAGCAACAAAACCTGTAGCAGCAGTTAGAAATGGCTGGTTAAAATTCAGATGCTGTAAGCAGAGCACGTGAAATGTAGAGCTACATAATTCACAAATAGAAAGCTCCATTAAACAGCATTAAAGAGCCTGCTTATGCAAAAGCAGAGACATACAGAACGGCTGCTAGCGCACTCAGCGTACGTACCACGTCCTGCCTTCCCCTCGCGGGTGCAGGTGATGCATTCCCAGTGCACACTGCACATTGCTGCAAACATCGCTGGATGGCTTTGGCAGCAACTAGAGGGCAACGCCAGGGAGAGGGCACAACGCCCTTAACAATTCATTGTTGGGGAAGCTGGGAATTGCTACGGGTGGGGAGAAACTAATTCTTCAGGTTTGGGAGCAGCTTCCTTCCAAAGGCTGCGTACACTGAAGAACACAGGGATCAGCTCAGCAGTAGGACAGCTGGTGCTGCACATGCTTCTGAGCTTGGCAAGTTTTGCATTGCTAGATAATCATTATTGCCATGCACTTAATTTGAGATTAACAGGGAAAAAAAATGGGTGGTAAATCTGGGCCAGTACCATTACAGAGAAATAAGAGGCAAAGGTCTCTACTGCAGTGACTCACCTTCCCTGAGGTCAAGGAAGCTGCGTCAGGAGGAAATTTTGCCCCATTACAAGGATTTAAGTAAATAATTCAGACTGAATCATTCACCTAATCAATCTCAATTTTTCAGCATGAATACAAATAGGTTCCAAATTCCTTCCTCATTTATTTTTATTTGTACTTACTCACCAAATAATCTATGTTCATGACACAGCTGTGAGGAGTCCACAGGAGGATAGGAGAAACTCTGACCTGTCCTAAAGGTTACACAGTATGTTCCTGCCCATCAGAAAAGCATGTTTTGAAAAGAAAAAATTGTTTTCCACAACTGCTTTGTGCCTTTGCTGGAAAATGAATGCTACTGTTTAAAAATTTTTGCCAGTGAACTGACTTACTAAAGCACTCAAAAGAACCAAACACTACAAATTCTGTGGAAGAATGCAAAACAAAGATCATTTACCACTGCTCCTTCACTGGTTTTGTTAAAAAATAACTAGGAGAAATAATCCCTTTTGGTTTTCCCTCTCTTAAAATAAATGCAGGGGTTTTGTATGGATATAAATAATTGAATAATCCAGTGATTTATAGTTATTATATATTTATACGTCTCTCCCTCTGTGTTTTTCTGGTTTGTTTGTTTTTGGTTATTATTTTAATAAAAAGAGCCTGTGGATATGAACTTCTCAGTGGGTCCCCCCTGCCATGCCCAAGGCTCATTTTTCACCTGACATACTATGCAAGGACAGCTCATCCATTACAGTCACTGTTTAAGGTGTCCTTTCAGTGCTCCATTTTTTTCCTGCGTGGTCTCTTGAGAGCAGGTTCTCCTCATTTGCTGAAACATCTGCTTGTGTTCAACCCCTTACTCTGCTCCCCATTAATATTTAACATTTGTATGGAGTTAATGTTTAAAGGCCCAGCTATGGCTGACACCATTCCGCCAGAAACCACCCAAGTCAGAAGGATCAGCCCCTTCCCAGCAGTGACCACCAGGGTAAGAGAGAGGCAGTAAGCGCAGTCAGGGACGGCCCATGCACCAACCAAAACCAGCTGGGGCACTGCTCAGCCTCCCTGGACCACTTGTCAGAGGTGCTGCCTGCAAGAGGTTGGGTCTGCAGGAGGCAGCATAACTGTGCTCCCCACGGTCATCAGCTCAGGAAGGTGCAGCCAAAGTACAGGCAAGAAAAATATAACATCATCGGGGAGCTGCTGAATCAAGACACAAAGAACATCCAGACATTGGGAGCCTATAAACAGGAGGGGGAGCAACTTTTTACACAGGTAGATAGCGATAGGACAAGGGGAAATGGTTTTAAATTAAGAGAGGGGAGATTTAGGTTAGATATCAGGAGGAAGTTTTTCACTCAGAGGGTGGTGAGGCACTGGCACAGGCTGCCCAGAGAAGCTGTGGATGCCCCATCCCTGGAGGCGTTCAAAGCCAGGTTGGATGGGGCCAGCCTGATCCAGTGGCTGGCAACTCTGCCCACAGCAGGAGGGCTGGAACTAGATGATCTTTAAGATCCTTTTCAACCCTGGCCATTCTATGATTCTATGATTTTTTCTGGCTGGCAGTTGTCCACAAAAGCATTTCAAGAGACATTGCTAAATGCTTCTCAAAACATTAATGTCACTCCCAAAAATTGCTTAGCGTCAAGCACATGGTCACAAGTGTGCATTATCTGTAATTTCCTTATTTTCAAACCATCACCTTTATGCTCTGCAGTAGCTCAAGCACCTCTGTTATGTCCCAGCTGCCCTTTACTGGTGAATATCCCTGCACTCACTAGGGCCATGGCACTACAAGCTGGACTGGATTTCTTTGCAAACATTTTCTGTTCTAAAAGGCACAGCCCTTCTCCCCCTTTCATTCGAACAACAATTTGTTGACTGGAGGAAAACAAATGGATTAATGGTTCTCATGCTTCCAGTTAAATGCTTTGGCCTTCCCTACCTGGCTTTCTAATCAGCGGCTCTGGGGCCCATTCCTCACACGCTACTGAATTTAATATTAGCTCTTAATGAACCAGTTACTGACAGCCAAAAATGAAAGCTGCACAGAATAGAGGAAATTACTATAGAAACATAATTTGCCTTTCAAATTGTATGCAAAACCAATGACAATGGCACGTCAGTTTGTTTATTTATGTACACTGTACCTATTTTCCCTGATTATTACATAAGCCACTGCTGTGTGCTAGAAGGCCTGCTGTTTCTAAAGCATACAGGAGATCACCCTGCTGAGGTCAAACAACTTATTTTACTGCATTTAGCTCCAGAAGCTGATTCCCCTCCTGCTCACTGACCCAGGTCATCAATCCCAAATGTCATGTCCAACACTGAAAAAATCCCACAAGCCATGCCAAATATGCTCAACGACAACTAACATCTACATTTTTCTTCAAGCACCAGGAGCCAAGCTCTGTGCTTGTTCCTCGCTTCATCACTTTCTGGAGCTTTGAAGGCTGTCATCAGGTCTGACGCAGGGCCTCTGACGTTCCCCATCACTGATAATTTTGCGTAACAGAGCCCTCAGACTCCAGTCCTCCACACTTTTGATGAGAAAGAATTACTAAGGGTTACAGAACACCTGTCCCAGAGAAACCTTCATCAGCAATCAAGGCATTTGTGTCACTCTGGACACTTATTAAACGAGGAAAAGTGTAAGGAAGGAAACAATCAAGAACAAACTTCCTTTGCTTTTTTTCTGACTTTATTCCAGCAGAGAGGAATTCCAACAACACTACGTCAGATGTATCTCACAATGCTTTCTTAATTGGCATTAACCAACATTTCAGGAGGTAAGATTTCACTAATTAAAAGAAAAATCAGAAGCAACTTATTACAGTCAGCTTACAGTAATAGTGCCCTTCAGATTTTGGCAGTAATGAAGATAAAGCAGTAATGCACTCACAAATAATTGCTCCCCACAATTCTGAATCACTTGGACAGCTATTAGCCTACAGCACAATCAAGGCTCATTAGGACTCTCTAAATAATAAGTAAGAACAAAACAGAGAAAGACTCCTCATACACAAGCCCACATAGTTTGCCCAAATCACTGAAGTACTCCAATGAGATGAAAGATGCAGCAAACATCTCAGGTTTAAATGATTTAAGCCATCTTCAAGACCGGAGTGAAAAAANTTCAAATTCTGCTCATGCCGTGCCCTGCTTCATCTCCTCTCTACAGGCTCTCCTTTTTCCCCAGCCACTGTTCCCAGTTCTGCTCTTACTTCTCCAGCACTCTAGTTATTCCTCCAGTGCCCTCCCAAAAGGGAAAGCAACGGAGGCAGGCAGACATGAAACACATCTAAAGGCAGCCCCAGACAAAGGGATGAAGCAAGCAGGTAAGGAAGGCATGGGCAAGGAGCACAGTACGGCTGCGTAAGGGTGAGAAAGTCTCCTATTGCTCCTCCTCTTCCTTTCCAAGCAGCAACAGATCCAAGGAGGTGCTCATACAGACGCAGCAGAAACGTTAGTGCTGGAACAGGACAAAACCTTTCAGGCCGCTGCAGAAGCCCACAGCAAAAAGCAGGAGCATTAGACTCATTATTCCCTGCAGCACAGCACTAAAGATTGAGCACTGAAGGATGCAGCAGTTGTTGGAAGCAAATTAAAAAGGTAAAGTGAATGTCCAGATTCATATAGTCAGACCACAGTCATTAACTCTCAGACCTAGCAGAGATTACACTGACGGGTCTCCCTATAAAGCTACTGGAAGAGAGAAAACCCTGCGCACCGGTAAACCCAGCAGAATATTGTCCAAGGGTGATTGTCCAATATCCTGCACAATTTGCCTGCATCACACCTTGGGAAGCTGCTGTCCTTTGTCTTTCAGTGACGGATAGACAGAGCCTCACTCTTTCCATCAAGGATGTGGAAAACTAAAGACCTTGGTGGTCCTGGAGGGATTGAACAGAAAATAAACTCTGAATGGACTAAAAAGAGTCAAGAAAAGCACTCCTAATATTAAATCCATCCCAGCTGTTCCACCTAACAACTCATACACACATTTCCAGCCAGCTCTAAAAGAAATTAAGGCAGGCTAGTTTTGGCTCAGCCGGGCAAAAGAGTTGGTAGCTCAGAACACTGCAACAGTGTAAAAATTTAATCTTTTTCATGATCGAAATCAGAATGATGCTTGAGGGGCTGTGAAATGAGGGGGGCTGAGCAAAGAACAAAAGCAATACTGCCAGCTGAAACTCAGAGCCCTGGATTTCACTCTCAGCTACATGATCATGAGCTGAACACCTAAAAAACTATCTGGGCCTCCAGATCTTGTCCTCTCACCTCCACCCTTTATTTTTACTCATCCAGTGAAGACCACAGCAGGAATTCTCTGTTTGCCCAGCACATGGCCCACATTATGATCTCAGTATTTGCACTGGAATATTATAAAGTGAAGTAAATAATGCCAGGATTTCAGTAAATCAGTCAACCAGTGATTAAGGAAATCAAATCTTCCTTTTGAGAAGGCATAGGTTTCTTCACCCACCAAGAAAAAGAATTCATGTGCAGTGGTTCACACAGAGAGGTAATACCAGAACAAATACTGTGATTAAGATTCTCCCAGTCTAGTGTTGGTAAAAATTGATAAAAATGTCAGATACACTTGTCAAAACAGATGAAGAATTGCTGCACAAAAATCCGCACCAGTTAATCTGCCAGACCAAACAAAACTACCTGGAGTCATATCAGATAAAGACAAAGATAAAACACTGTCAACAATAAAAACAGTAATATAAAACGTTTGGCTGGGGAACAAAAGGCACAGTTGGGCTGGGAAAACATCAGTGCTCAAAACTGAGAGGAACTCGGCCATACAGCACATCGCTTCTGCTCAGGACCCTGACGTGTCCCCTGTCATCTTTCCAAGAAAGGAAAATCATTTCCACAGCAGGACTCCTCCACTCACCCTTCGATCACTCAGCATTAGACTGCTGACACAGCGGAGATAAATGGCAACAGCATGGTAATGGGGCCACTGCGACTGACGCTATCCCAGAGATCTTTTCTCCTGGTGAAGGAAAACCAGCCTCACCCTCTTGACACCCTCCCTTTAGATACTTACAAGCATTGATCAGATCCTTCTCAGTCTTCTCTTCTCCAGGCTGAACAGCTCTCAGCCTTTCCTCATAAGGGAGCTGCTCCGGGCCCCATCCATCTCTGCAGCCCTCCACTGGACTCTCTCTAGAAGTTCCCTGTCTGTCCTGAACTGGGGAGCCCAGAACTGGACTCAGGATTATTTCTTGCCACTCAATTTCATTATTTTACTTCTTATTTGTACACATTCATTCAAAACCAAAACATAATTTTAGCTAGGTATTAAAATAGCAAGAAAGTACAGTGCTGTGTATGACAACAAAAACCCTACAGACTTTTTAATGGTTATTTCATGAAAGAATGTCTCCATCAACTCCAACAGTGGAGCAGGTGTGTATGTACAAGGAAAACAAACTTTAAAGAAATACATGAGAAAAAAGACAAGGTGGGAGAGAAAAGAACTATTTTACAGCTACTTCTGTCACAAAGAAGAAAGTTGATTATCACTCTTTGATATGGAAGAAGAAAGCTGTCTAATGCTTCTAAAGCTATATCGGTATATAATTTCCCTTCAAGTTCTTTGACTTTACCCCACGAGCTTTTCTTGTGCAAGGTTAGCAAGCAGACAGTGAGCAACTGTGGTTCTGGCTCCTTTCAGAGCACATGTTAGGATTTCTGAACTCCTGCAAGTGTCCTAAAGCAGACACACGTTCACCATCAGTGTTTCTTCATAAAGGGGAAAATAGCCAAAAATCAAAGATCCGTGGAGGGGCTTGAACCACCCAGCAGAGCCCGTGTTTCCAATAGCCTCCTCAGGCTAACACAACTGGTCTTGGTTTCAGCAGGACATTCATAAGCAGAGCTGGAGAGACGGTACAGGTGTGTAAAGACTGAAAACATTGCTTCGATGAGCACAATGGCAGGATCTCTTTCTTATTATTAATTCAAATCCCTATTTTCTCCTTATTTTACAAGTGATCAGTAATGCCGCACAAAGTAATTTCCCCTTTCCTCTGAACCCCCAGCTTCAGACAGCCCAGCTGGGTCTGTGAGTGATCCTTCCATTAGCCAAAGCACCACTAACACCCACAGGATTTTTCCCCAGCCCCTGGTTTTTTATTTTCCCAGGAACGCCGTCCCAGGCTCAGTGCTGCAGCACAACTGCTCATCTTCAGTGACCTTCTACCCCCAGAGCCCTCTATTCCTGGGATTGAAATTGATTTTTCTCCTTTTCAGCATATAAAAAAAAAAAAAACCTCACGTGCTACCCTTGCTTTACTGTTAGACCATAGAAGTTGCACCTGGAGCGAGCAGAAGATGTGAAAGCAGACTTTTGTCTAGCCCTGAAAGCAAAGAGCCAGGAGCAAAGCAGTACAAGGGCAGCTCCAAGCACCTGCCTGTGACCAGAGGCACGATGCTGGCTGCTCCCACCCATGGCAGCAGACGCAACAAGAGGACCTGCCCGGAGGCTGCATGAAACACAAAGGCAGCAGCTTATATTAACCGGAGGAAGGACCAAGAAGTGAGGTTTAATAATTAATCCTACAAGAAGCAAAGATTAAAGAACTACTAAGAACAGAACAAGCTATCAGCAGCTTATTTAAGGAACATTTTGCACACTGGAGCACCCTGATTTTCAGAAAGGACACAGGTCCTTTTCCTCAGATGATGAAGTAATCACAATGAAGTGCTTTCTAAGATTTACATGACTTCCTACAGCACATTCTATGACCAGAGTGGACACATTCTAAGATGCAGCAAAACCTGCTGCGTTTCACCTCCAGAGGAGACAGCACTCCTGCCAACTGCCAGGCACAGATGGGGAGGTGCTGCTGCCCTCAGGCCAGGCTTCTCTGTTGTCTCTGAGGGGGGCCCACAACCCTGGGTGAAGAACCCATCCAAGCTCTCCCTCATACCCGACCTCCTCTACACACCCCTGCCACTGGTCATCCTGGAGCTTCTCCCATTTCCCAGAAGTTCCGTGAACTGCCTGAGACTCACCCAGCGGGCCCTCAGCAGCTCCCATGCCCGGGCAGGCAGTCTCCTGAGTAGACACCAAGCGCTCACCACTCCTCTCTGCAGTGTGGGGTTTTATATTCTCCTTACAACAATGTTTTTGCTTTAAGATAATTAGTCCTACAAATCAATACAGTTGTCTCCAAGCAGCAATTACTACCAAAAATGGCTACCAGTTACATGGAAAGCCATTCAAGTAGCACGTCTGCTACCTTGAAGACAGTTTGTCACAATTTCAAGCATAGATACTAAATACTGCTGCCTTTGCTTGCCTTGTTGGGAGGCCACATTTCCACAGAGAGAGAACACAACTCGGTACTTGGCTACGAAGATGTAACAGGCTCAGGAGCAGAGCCCTGAAGCAAGTAGTGCTTCTGAGAGTAATGTGGCATGGGAAATGAGGAATACAAATTAATCCAAACTGAGAGGGTCAACCAGCCTACCAAAGTCATCCTGCAGACACCATCAATGTTACAATAGCTAGTCTGGGGTAGGGAAGTCAGTTAATTCTTTCATAATAGTTTGTATTTCTCTCATCCTCATGGCCCTGACCTCACCACCTCCATCAGGAGGTAGATACACAAGAACTGAACTGCAAACAACATTTATAATTCAGGACTTTTTAAAAAGCCTGAAAAATTGTCTATGTTTTGAAAGTGCTAAGCCACATGTCTGGAGGGCTTGTATTTCAGCTAAAGCAAAAACAACGTAGGAGTTGAGAAATCTTTTCACTCTTCTAAATAGGAAATAAATTGAAAGCAAGATACACTAAATAAATTTTACTGCAATACAGCAGAAGGGATTAAGGGAGATTCAACCTGTGCCAAAGTGACATGAGCATTGCTCTATTTTTGCTACATCTATCAATTCACTTTTGATCTAAGATTTAAAAAAAAAAAAAAAAAAAAAGACATCTGAGTTTGGAGGTTCTGGCTGTTAGAGCACTGCTCTTCTTATTGCATGGTTTTAACGGTGAGTTGCCCCCACCTGCCCCAAGCAGTTGCAGCACACTCGAAGCAGCCACATTCAGGCAGTAGGTTCCATTACTGGGCTTTGCTGGTTATCAACAAATTGCATAGAAGCTCTACTGGAGAGCATGAAATTCAAGTACAAAGTCAGATTTTTTTAAAAGTTGTGAAAATCTTGCCTTGAACAAACTCTAATGTGGTCAGCCCCTGCAGAAAAGATTTCTGATGGGTCCTTCACAAATAACTGAATTACCTCAGCTAAGAAAATAATTGGATAAGAACAGAACATCCTCAGGGATAAGAGATAATTTTATTTGCATATTGGAGTACCTAGAGTTTATTTAACGATAGTTACCAAACTGAATTATGTTTCAAAAGTAGATCTGATTTCAATACTGTGCTTTCCTTTTTGACAAAACGAAGAGGGAAACATCTGTCTTCACTGCTTGTTTTGTTCCTAATTTTATACAAAACCCTTCCTTGGGTTTTGGAGCTTACTTCCAGAATGTCTTGTTCAGCTTTTATGACTCCATTAAGGTCATGACTACCTCTGCTTCACTCACCGAATGATCTCTCTGCTCCCCCTGGCTAAGATGTCACTCCAGTGGGGCTGACCTTCAAAGCTTTCAGCTTTAAAATAACTTGCCCAAAGTGGCAGTTTCATTTCCCATTCTGTTTTCCATTGACTGAGTAAAAGCAGTATCTGGGAGCAGGTTCTCATTTCCATTACGTCCTCCACAAGCACTGAACCCAGACTTAGAAGACCAGAGCCTGCTGCTGTGTTACAGACACACACACGTGCCCAACACACATTCATCCCACTGCACCCTGTCCTTTCTTCCTTCAGCCACTCCCACCAGGAGCTCAGCTCAGGGGTTCATTTGCCTTCAGGTAGACCCACTGCTGCTAAAGGAAGGAAAAGTGCAAAAGCACAATACGATCTATCATTAGATGGTTTTAACTTCTGACTACAGCAGCAATCTCTTCTTTTCCCACCTTTGCACTCTGGCTGGAAATGAAGATGGCTCACAGTGCAGCACACGGAGGCAGATGATGATTTCGGATCACACGGGTGTCCTGAGAGCACCGACCCTACAGATGAGAGCCACGGGGGGCCTGGCTCTGGCGCCGCACAGCTCAGGCTGCAGCCCAACCAGCTCGGCTTTCTGCCTGTCAGTCTCTCAGACAGATGCCTCCACCCGTGTGTAATTATCAGAGTTACGTGAGAAGCAGCATACAAGAAGAAAGCCTTCATTATTAACTCTAATTAGCTTTAAGCTAAAGGGGATTGAACATAATTTTCTTCTGCAGTATGGATGCCAAAGGGGAAAAAAAGCTTTTTGTAACCATTCACCTAGTTTCAAGGAAAGAAAATTTTGTTAAATAGGCATCTTTGGAGGAAAAGGGAGGCCTCTGAGATCAGAAAACATCTAAAGCTATTTTTAAGTTCATTGGTAAAACACTTCTTCAAATGCTTTACATTAGTTAAGATTTCTTTTGAACGAAGAGCCTTATGACAGCCTTCAGCATCTAGCAGAGCACTGCTCAGAAGCTCATAACTATTTTTCCCCTAACAAAAGAGGTGGCAGCAGATACTTCAAAAATAACTCATGCTTCTTCCTTCTTGATATTTTGGGGTTTCACAGCTTATGGTTGTTCTTGTGCCAGGTTGTTTTTCTGTTCTAGGGTTTGAAAATGTGAATGCACAGAGGCTGGAACGTACCGGCACCAAATGAATCTGAGAACAGCAAAGCCCCGATGCAGCCAGGTGGGAAGCCTGCAACGTTGGTGTGAGGATCTCAGGAGGCTGCTCTACTGCCGGCTCCCAGGAGGAAAAAATAATGATACAGAATGTCAGAAAGAAACTCCAAGGGAGATTCTAGCATTGACCAGACTGCAGTTCTACGGGTGGATACCACCACTTCCCTCTCTTTAACAAGCTGAGCAAACCGGGCTACTTGAATTTCTGACTCTCTCTCTTCACAATTGATTTTTAGGCCACATAAGTTGCACGTACGCACATAATGAGATTACGGCACCTTTTTCACCATTTTCTTCAGGTGAAAAAACAAACAAATGAAAACTGTTTTTCTAGATGATCTATATATTTAGAATACTTGGTACTAAGCATTATTTTTAAACCCAATTTCCTTTTAAAAAAATATTTTGAAATTCCCTCAGGGAAAACAGGATGGACTCAGACAGCCTTCCAATGTGTGAAGAATACAGATTTTCACTGTTACTTCATATAAATGTTTGTGTTTGCCATCAACATATGGACATGTGTTAAACACATAGTTTGCTAAATATCAAATATTTCACCCATAAAAATGGCAAAAAGCTACATTTCTGGACTGCGGCTTTGAGAAGTGATTTGAATCATTTAGGAACAAATTGGTTTTCAGATCCTGGTTGTTCCACAGACTCTGTAACTGGCTCTTTTGAATTAGTCTGCTCAGCACGTGCAAAATGAAGCATCTCCCCCAAAAATTAATGACAGATTGCTCCAAAATATATTGTTACCTGAACTATAAATAAGCCTGAGATTAAACTTCCATTTGTCACTAATACTTTATTTATTACACATTGTTTGAGACTTGTGAAAAACCACTGGATCAAAATATTCCCTGGTCTCCAGCACAGCAGATTACAATAAAACCACATCAAATTAAGGAAGATATGATGAGGTTTGCTGAGTTTCATAACACTGATAATCTCTTTTCATAATGCAGATTTCACAGTATAATGACACAAAAAGATTCCCTAGCCAAAAGCTGCTCCAAGTTTCAGACAGCGTTTTAGTCCCTTGCTGAGCACAACCACACAACAATGAGCGTGAGCACAGGTGCTCGCAGAGATGCTCATCTCTTTTTTTGTCAGCAGCTGAAGCAAAGAAAGGGCCTGCTTTCCCAGTCATCCCCAGATTTTTAACTGCCCAATGTGAAATTTCGGAATTTTCGGAAGAACTGTGCACACTTTCAACCTAGGGAAGTCAAAAGGAGCTTTTAAATTTGAAGCTGGTGCATTTCTCTGAGCATTCCTTCTCCCTTCATCTCCCCTCTACCCACACTTTGTGATGGGACGTGGCTTCCTTTTAGGGCATGCACAAATCCTTGCAAAGTCCCCAGCAGAACCAACTTCAACTGTACAAAGTCTATTTCGTGCAACATACTCTGCATTCATTTCCCCCTGCCTCTTTCTCTCAGTGCTTTTCTTGATAAAGAGTCAAATTAAAGTTCACTCGAGCAAGATGCAGCAGAGACGGCTGCTAGCCCGAGGCCAGTTTCCACTCCTGAGATTTACAAGGCAGCCACTCGGAGCTGATTATATGCCTTCAACAACGCATTTCTGACTTGACACTGGGTCTCAAGGAGTTCTAAATTTAAACCTCGCTGTCTTACAGTACAAGTGATCTCTGCCTTTCACAGACCCACTGCTCCCCCTGTGCCTTCAGCCACCTCTGCCCCTCCCGCACCGTCCCGAGCATCCCCACATGCTGCACTCGGCCCCTTTCTGCCCAGAGCCACGCAGAGATCTCATAGATCTACTCCATGTGTGCAGTAGGCTACAACTCCCCTGCCTAAAGGAGAGCATACTGTGATTATAAATACAATATATTAATTCGTACTATTACCTTACATTTCCTCCCAGCAGGCCATACTATTTTTAAACCCTCTATAGCTATGATTACAGCTTGGCTAACAATAGCACGGACGTACCACAGACTCAGCATTTCCATCTATGGCAGACTCCTTGTGGCCCTCTTTACCCATGCACAAGTCCACTGGAAACCCAACCTGAAGAGTTAGCAAACTACAGGCACTCTACTTTTTCCAGAAGGTATTCCTTCCAATTCGCACACACAGCTCACACATCAATGCAGCCATTTCTGGCGATGCTTGCCCAACACAGCCAGAAGGCAGGACCACCCTATACATACTCTATTTTCTCTCCACCTCCTCTGGCTACTGCTTCAGGCTGCAGCAACATCTACAACACAATTAGTCAGTACTGATTATCTCCTATTAAAACACAGTGTGACTGCCTGGCCAGGTTCATTCCTGGTATGAGCGGGCACTTGCCCCACTGAGTTCAGTACTGGCCACAGCTGCAGACTGAATTTGGCACAGCACATCTAATCCTCCTTCACATCATAACAAATTTTTTCTTTTCTTTTTTTTTTTTTTCTTTAAGAGAGATGCCAAACTAACTGTTGCAAGCTTTATTTTCTGTTTTGTGTTGTTTTTTTATTTTAAAATCATGCATATAAGAGAGAAAGGTCTGAAGAAACTGTGGGTCCAAAACACAAAAGAATTATGGGGGATTATTCACTGTTTTTATCACTGAAACTGAATGATCATTTGGTAGCATTGCTTCTAATTTACAAACTGATTCTTGGCTGAGGTTAAGCATCAAATTTAATGGCATCTTTGAAAGACAATAGTCTCCATTTTAACAGTCAAATTAAGAAGCAAAAAAACCACTTTAATGCTGTATCCATTAAACTGTGTTAGAATTGCAAAACAAGCAGTTCCTCCTGTGCTCACGGACCTGTTGAATCAAAGCATGAACGCATTCTGGACACAGAACAGACAAAGAAAATGCACTGCATACAGATTCACATCCAGCCACCTAAATAGTTAAATGGTTTTTGGAATTGAGGTCTCAATGTCAAACCTGAGTTAAGCTGAACCCAAATGGGAGCATGGCCATGGTCACATACAGGATTTGGATTTCCTCATAATCACTGAAATTACTGGCTGTTTGTACTGTGGATATTAACCATATATAATCTCCAGTTCACTCACATATTGAACTCTGAGAAACACAGCTCATTTTAAATTCCCTAGGCTACCCAAGCCAACTGAGATTTACCATATCCTTTACTTAATAGAACATTTGTCTCATCAGAAGCAATTACATTTTTATCATTACTTTTGGTGACTCCAATAAACGTGGTGGCATTTTAATTTTTAAAAGTCTTCAGTACCGCAGGCTGCCAGCCTGTTGTTTTCACATTAAATTTTTAAATGTCCTAGTCCACAGCTTTACTGCTTTACTTCACTGCAATCAAAGAATAGAACAGAGTCGTGCAAATTTAAGCCTACGGCATCCACTTCCAGCTTCCTCCCCACTGCTACAAACCTGCTGCCATGAGACTCCCGTTTAGTGACATTTGTACTGAACAGTGGGCACCACCTACAAGCAGAAACTCTGGCAGATGCTGCTTTCCTGGGCTCCTGCAGAACTATCTCAGACTACGTAATAAATTACACAGCCACACATTTTCAAATTATCAGGCTGTTCTCTTCGCCATTTCAGCACTGAGAACCCGCTTTCAAGGCATGCTGGGGCCATGGGCACAGGGATTGCCTCCCCGGCACAGGTGCACACGCAGGCACAGGCAGCTGCCCACACCACTGCCCGCAAAGCTGTGAGCAGCACAGGCTGGGGAGCAGGGCATGGCCCCGCTGCCTACGCAGGTAACGCCATCCTGGCCTCACTCAGCTCCCAGAGCCTTGTCCAGAGGGAGGAAAGTAACAATTCAGACATCTCTGGCACTCGGCTGTAAGCCAATGTTGCACGAACACCTGCGTATTCCTGACTCAGTTGCACTGAACACAGCCAGCGCGATGGGTGCCCCGCTGTTCTCACCAAACAGCAGTGGGGGAGAAGTGGGCTGTGCTCTGCACACGTTGGGTAATCTGATGATTACCAAACTAGCCCAGAAGCTGGCACTGTGCCTCTGAAGCACAGCATAACATATTCTACAAGGAAACCACCAAAAGCCAGCACTGCTGAACCCCTGACACGCAGTGCACCTGTGTCACACAGGTCAAGGCACATTTTTCTGACACTGCCACCACTCCCCACTGCCATGGGCATCGCACTGTGAAGCCACGCAGTTCATCAGGCACGAGGAGTCAGCTCCTTGCTGCAACGCTGCTCCGCAATGAAATGGAGAAATGGATGATTAATGCCTGTGTAAGAAATAGCAGGGTAAAAAAATGAAGAACATTTTGAAAACCTGGGTTTGTTTTTAAGCTGTGATTACAGGAAATATATTAAAGATGAGTTTTCTGAAGGGACAGCAGCCCACTCCCAAACCAGGCAATTTCCATTTTAGTAAACACGAAAAATCTCTTTTTGAGCAGAACCCTGGAGGCCAGCCCAACACATGCTGCGCCAGACACGCCGCAGGGATGGGCCGGGTGCAGCCACGCTGTGCTGAGCACTGCGCCGACCCGACCGCAGCCCTGCACCCAGCACCCTGACTTCCTGCAGCGAGGGGCTGCTCCCAGCCCCAAGTCCTTGTAAAAAAAAAACAACAGGAGGCCATTCTCCATACATGCTCCTGACAAACTCCACCTGCAAAAATCCTCCACTAAAACACAGATGGAAGGAACAGAGGAGCAGAGATCTCCCATTTTAACAAAACTGAGACTGTACCCTAAAGCCATGGTGAAATGAACTGTGAAACAAAGACTGGCAAACACAGCCAGCACAAAGTAACTGCATTCACATGTGCCAATAACAAAAAAAAAAAAAAAAAAAAAAAAA
>VXAV01008662.1:0-42430 GCA_013399715.1 Alectura lathami
GTGAACTAAGGTATATTTTCTTAGATGAGTATTTAGACTAAGAACAAGTCTGAAGCTTCGTTTCTGCAGGCTGCAGTCTATCGCTCGCTACCAACTGGGAAGAGAGACTGCAGGCACACATCTGCTTTGTGTGTGAGCCTGTGTGTGAGTGAGGGACTGCCACTTGCCCTTGAAATTGTCTCCCTCTTTGAAACTACATTTCATATGCAAGTTCCCACTTACCTGTTCCACCAAACTACCTGGGTACAATGCAAGGGGATTTGCCAAATTACAGGAACAAAACAAAATCACCCATTTCTGAATTAGAGATGTTACTGCGAGCACTTATTCTTCACACTTTCTGCCTACCTGCACCCAGCTGGTTTGAAAACACGTACCTCGTACCTAAGTGTCCCTGGGAACCGAGCCAGGATCGCACTCTTCTTCTGCCTCTAACTTGGAACATGTTAAGTTTGGCTCGTGACAGTAGCTCTAGAACACACTTAGGTTTTCCAAAGTCTACCGGTACTCTAGTTCCCGTGACTCCTCCAATTTTATTTGGAAACTTCTGTAGCAGGTGTCACAGGGGAACACAGACTCGCGAGGATTAAGGAATCATTGATAGCGTTCATACCCATTTGTTTTTTCGGCTCCAGCCAGAAACGCCCAGTGCGCTAAGACTCCCAGAGAACCAGAGAGGAGGTCTCCCTGTCCTCCGCATCTCCGGCTGCTTCCTTCGTGACTGCACACGAGCACTGTGAACAGACAAACCAACAGTCAGGTGCATTTTTCTTCTGTCCACACTGATGTTAATCTCTGAGGAAACTCACGGAAACGTTTTAAAAATACTTTTCCAGTTGCTTCACAATCCTTTTTAAGTAGCATTGCACAACGTACACACCTTCCTGCTTCCATTTCACCCAGCCGGCACAGAACATTCAGCTACTGATCAGCGATTCACGTTCCCATACACTACCGATGCTGCCAGAACACGCACACACCCCAAACGGGACCAGATCCCCCCACAAGGCCCTTGCACAACCGCAGCTCTCCAGCGCCGCTGACCTTCGGGGCCTACCAGCGCCAACCAAGGTGTTTTACGAGGTGCAAAAGCAAACTAGAGCTGAATGCTGAAGCCTTCTTTCATGCACATCAGAAAGAAACTTTGCTGAAAACAGCTTGTTCCTTAGAAGTCCCTGTAAAAATCAGAGGCAAAAAGAGAGCTCTCTTTCTGCCCACCAGCGGGGTCCTGGGAGTCCAGCTCGTTTCCATCAGCAGTGTCACTGTGGGTAGGCTCTGTCTCCGTACCAGATGTTACATTTCTGTTTGACAGGCACAACGGTCCCTGGCCAAACGGATCTCGTTGTGCAGCCTTCACTACCAAGGACATGCAATGGTTCCGCTGAATTCAGCTCCCTTGCTCTCTCCTCTCAGCAAGCC
This sequence comes from Alectura lathami, assembly GCA_013399715.1. NCBI lineage: Eukaryota > Metazoa > Chordata > Aves > Galliformes > Megapodiidae > Alectura > Alectura lathami. The sequence continues at coordinate 1,420 of VXAV01008662.1, forward strand.
CAAGTGAGAAGCCTGCAGGATACGTAAGGCACACAAGAAGAGAACAGCACCAGCTCTGCTGCCCCTCTCCAAACTCTCTCGTGCGTATGCACCTACTCTCAGCTCTCCTTTTCACTAGGCTCTCCTAGGAGGACAGGAGAGCTGCCCAAACCAGCGGTGGCCAAGCAGCATCTCCGGTCAGGTACTCAGCAGCCACTCAGGTTCAGGAGCATGCACACAATCGTTTATGCACTCCTGAGCGAGCCAAGGACACAAATAAGTATGAAGCCAGGCACTGCCTGGGACAACAGCTTTTACCTCAACTTGCCTCAGAGGGCTGGGATTCTCCAAGGTGTACGAACAGAGCAGCCCAGGCGTTCTAGAGGGAACACCACTCATATTGTTAGAGGAACCATGTCCTTCAGACAATGGGAAAAATGTGTCTGCAGAAAAAGTGAAGGCCTTGCAAGGTAAGCCTTCTGAAACAGCAAGATTAAAGAAACTACTTAACACGAGCAAACCCTTCCAGCTCGTTTGCATGGCTCATTTCTGCTTGTTGTTACTCAGTGCAGCGGAGAATTGTACTTCACCTCCATTTCCTCCCAATTCCTCCCGCAGTAATTGCTGGGCTCATGAGGCCAGGCAGTTGTGCATTTTTGCTGCCACTGGGAGGGCAAAGATTCATTAGTCACCGTGAGCGCAGCAGACACCACTGCAGTGCTCCCTGCAGCTAATTTCCCCCATCACTCTCCCCCCCCCCTCCCCTCCCCCAGCCCCAAATTAAGATTCTGGACGTGTTTCTCAGTGAGCAGTAGTTAATGTCGAATTTCACAAGTGTAATACTCTTCTGAGGTAGGCATTTGAAAAAGGTATGCCCTTTTGGGTGGATTTTTTTTTTTTTTTCTTAAATACAGTGCTTCGGAGAAATTAACTCTAATTCTGCTACTTTGAAGATGGTATCTCACAGGATTTTCACTTTGAGGTCTTGAACTCCTGGCAGGAGCCAGGATGGAAATCCTCTGTTCAAAAGCTTTGGGGCCTTCTGACTGACAGCTGAGCACAAGCCCCTGCTTATTAGCTGTATGTCACCATCTGCCACTATTCTGTAGCCCCACAACCTTGCAGTCAGTTTTGAGCTGCGCAGGAAAGTAAGATCTCCTCAAACTAGGCCAAGTATAATACCCTGCTACAAAAAAAAAAAGTGGTCTTTTGTTTGTGTTCTTTTTTTTTAAAAAAAAAATAAGTCTCAAATATGTGCATGCCTCCTCACAGGCAGCAACAAAGGCAGACCTTTGTGCTGTGCACAGAAATGCTGGAAAACAAATCCATGCAATAGCTTCAAAGAGGCAGAATTACAGGAAATGCACTTGAATGAGAGGAAAGGTATAATGCTTGGCCAGTTCTTGCACAGAGGCTCAGTTCCTCAAAGAACATCTCGAAATAAAAGGATGATGAACATTGCAACAGGCAGTGTGCAAAGGACTGAAAACCCCCTCAGAACAATAGTCCCCGCTGAGAGCTTTTAAAATAGCAGAAGGAATCCCGCACCGCCGGCGTGACAGCGGGGCCTGCTGCCAAAGCCCCAGAGCACAGAGTCTTCGAGACGCTTTCCCCAACAACAGCGAAATTCACCGCTGAATGCTGAAATCCAGGGAAATTGTAGAGACTGAAACCCCCACCGTGTGCCAACGCTGACAGACAGCAATTGGGGCCAAGAGGACGGACATCAGACCCAACCCAGATAACGGAGAGATTCATCTAGAGCCCAAGTGAGAGACCTTCAGAGGTAGAAACTGGCAGCCAATGCCAGTCACACTGCCTGCTGGGGAAGGGTGTCTTGTTTTGTTTCTCAGTAGTTCCTGGAGTTAAGGTCTGATGTCATTACTTCACAGGGTGATGAACTGAAAAACTAACTCAGTGTAATCACTAGCCTGACTTTTAATGAAAACCAAGTCAAGAAACCTTCTGGAAAAAACCAACCAAACAAAACAAAAATAAAATAAAATAAAATAAAAAAAAAAACAAAATAAACCCAGCTCCCTCACACCTATCCATGGAGGACACAGCGACTTTAGTAAGAAAAGGCTGGCTGAAATAAAAACGTTGTCACTGAAGAAACCACTGAATGAAACATGGCAAGAGAGAGAACAACCACAGCCCTGTTTCAGCAGTTTCAACATAATCTCAGCGATTACAGAGCACAGAAATATTGCCAGAGCTGTACGCAGCAAAGGCAACATGCTGGTGACAGAGTCGCACAGGTTTCTTGCTTACCTAAGTCACTAAACCAATTTGTACTGAGATACGAGTGCAACAGAAACGAAAAATGAAGGCTGTCACACTGACAGTACTTTGGAAAGCAGAAATTCACAAGTTTTATGTACTAAACACTTCAAAATTCAGCCCCAGATTTCCTGAGTACTATGGGCAAGTTATTCAGTGGCTCTATGCCTAACATGCATCAGGCCATAAAATAGCTCATCATCACGCCCCTTCCAGCATGCCTTGAAGATAAGATAAACACTAGCATTTGGGGAAGCATTCAGGCCATAGCCTTACATACACCACTGCCAGCAAGACTTAAGCCAAAGAAAATCACAGCCCAAACTGTGCTGGCAGATCAAAACCCAAAAGCATGGCAAATTTGTGGCCATTATACATCTAGTTAAAAAAAAAAAAAATTCTGTGATACTGTGAAACTGAACATAGCCGTCATCGGAGTTAAAACAAACAAACAGAATTTAATAGTTTTGCTGAGATCAAGCACTGTCAGTTAGCGGGGAAGCACACAGTTTGATATGGCCATACACAGGCAGCCCTGCTTCTAACAGTAGCTTCCAAATGTGCTGCAGTTAGGAAACCAAAGGCCCATACAGTGTAAGAAGTGACATATGTCTGCAATATTCTTGATTCACAACATTCACAGTAGTGAGAAAACAAACAAACAAACAAACAAAAAATCAGGGATATCATTTTTGATGTTTTTAGAGCCCAGAGTGTGAAATATGGGAAAGCTGGTTAAGGCTAAACACTGACTGCTGCTGCTGATAAAGAGGGCTGGAGAGCCTATGTGAAGCATCACACTTACTGAGGCTGCAGACCAAAAATATGGTCTGGAGGATGAAGCTTTATCCTTGAATGCTGGGCATCCTGAGCAAGTTCTCTGCACTTGTTTTCCTTTTACAAAGCAGGAGAATCATACCTATCCCAACATTCTGACTTCTGGTATGATCCAGCTGGATTGGATGAGCTAAGGTCAGCTACCTCACAGAACAATAACCGCACTGAATTGAAAGATTCAAGATTTCCACCTCCTGTGCAAAACGATGTAGCTATCAAAAACTACTTTGTTCCAACAAATGGAAGATTCACGTTTAGACCATTGTCAGGTCTTAAGTAAAATTTTTTTTACCAACATCCATCTCTGACCTAGCAGATATTCAAACCAATAGGAATTTTATCTTTTTCCTTTTGCAAGTTAGTTCACACCCAGGCTGAAGAAATCACTCAACTGATGTGCAAAATGTAAGTTGGCTTTTATATAAAGGGTGCTTATACTTCTATATTCACTAGTCACACTTTTAAAACTTAGCTAGGTCCTTGAGTGTGAGACACCAGGTAATTTAAGTTAAAAGAAAACAATCTGAGATCTGTATTTTTTTCTGGATGGGTGCAGGAGGCAGGGGATGGATAACAGATGAGCAGTGCCGGGGAAACAACAGGCTGGGCTGTGCGTGCCCTGGACAGTGGGCAGTGGGTGGGAACCAAGAGCTCCCTGTTCTGCTCAGTCTGCAGAGGCAGGAGTGGAGCTGAGGGTACTGCCTCTCAGCGAGCCAGGGACTGACAGGCACTGACTAGCTTCCTTTCCAGTTGTACAGGGAATAAATGGCAGAAACGGTAAGTGCTGCTTGGGGATTTAGGGCAGGAGTTGCTTTTTTACCCCACATTCAGTTCACCATAGTTCCTCTCACATGCTTTGATTTTCTTGTCCATAGCTGCAGCTGAACAACAACAGAGAAAATATGTTTCACTATGGGCTGCAGGTAAAAGTAGTCAGAGGCAGCAACTGGCTGGTTATCACAAGGTCTGCCTTTTGGAAGGGAGGAGAGGACAAAGACAGGTGTTAGGGAAAATATAGGAAAAACTCATTAGAACATTAAAAAAAAACAAACCTGAAAAACTGAAACAATCAACAAAACAAATCCTCTACGTCAAGGACCTCGCCAAATTTTAAACTTACTAGGAACTAAGACTGGTATAACCACACTTCATTATTGACCAGTTCTCCAGCGATTAATAAAGCAAGCCCTAGAGAGCTGTGCCATAGTGAACAAAAGCTGACTTACCTTTTACTCATAGGCTGAGTACTCATTCCTACCCTGGTCAGTGATGGCACTGATACCACCTACCAAGAGCATGGTGTAGCTCATCTGTGTAGAGCAGGGAATCAACAAGTGTAGACCAAGCTATAATGTGAAATTGCAAAAGGAAAGAGAAAAAGAGTATATAAAACTTAATTTAAAATCTTGCTGATTACGTTTACAGGGCAGTTGGCAGCTCATAACCAAAACTGACAAATTTTAGAAGAGCCTCACTTGCAGTGGAGGGCTGCTACTGATTCCAGAGGCCATGTATGTGATTCAGTTCTGATTTTAAGGCCACAAAGAACCACTTGAATCATCTGAGGCAATCTGCAAAAAAACAGCCTCAAAGGCGTCCTGACACTTTGCAGTTTGGGAACCCATCAAAGTTCCAGGTATGCTATTCTCATGGCGCGTTTCTTTGACTCGTAATAAAACCTGCCTTACTTGTGATCTGAAACGTTCAACCTTCAGCTTCCAGTCGGAACTCACCGCGTCGGTTTGCTCAGATGAGAGTTACCTGCTAACAGTAATCCTTCACCACCACCACCTGTACTGCCAGCTCACTATCCAAGCACTTGAGAACGCTCTCAGTCTTAAACTAACACAAGTAAATTGCCTGCTGAATTTCCTGCAGACACATGAACAAAAGTATTGTGAAAATAACCACGACAATCAGTCGCAGCTACAAAGCATTCACCAAGCCCTAGTTTTCCCTTCTGCAAAACCCTGTGCCCTCAGAAAGGTTTCTTTCCACAACAGCCAAGCACTGCACGCCAGAGCTACACAGCCAGGTTTGCAACTTGTGCTTCTTCTGGAGAGCACTGAGACTGAATTCTTCAGGAAGCGTGCATGCATTCTGTGCCCAAAGGAGAAGCCTCAGAAGCGGTATCTAGACATGGGAGCATCGGTGTGCCAGGCACGTGGGCTCAAGTAGGAAATGCCTCACAATAGAGAAGGCTTCAGCATGACAGGCAGATGATGGTATGAAAATAAAAGGCAAGAGGAGTACAAAGATGTTTTCATAATATTTGGTTTTGCTCAGAGGACATTGGCCTGATCCAGTGATCTGCATTTCTCTCACACTGTATGTATGTCTCTCACATCATGTATGTTGTCTCAGCTGAAAAAAAAATGACATCAGATCAAAAGAACAGACAGCTGACAAAAGCAGAAGTTAGGAGCGGAGAGAATTCAAGGACAGTGTGTCCTGTGTCGCGGCGCAGAGCGGACAGCGCAATCTCCCTTCTCAGGTTAATTGTGCATGTGAGGAGCTTTCAGAAATTGACCAAGAGTAACTCCCCAAGCCAAAGAACATTCTTGTTAAAAGGAAGCGGAAGTCTTTAATTTCTGCGGAATTCTCAGGAACTTTTTACCAGCAATACAAACCCCAAAAACAGTGTTTATAGCAGACACTGTACCCTGTACTGAACCTGACAATTGCTTTCTTATGGCTCAGTAATGCTACCTGTAATGCCTGTGATCCAGGAGAGAGAGGGCATCAATCACAGAACCAATGTAAGAACACAGAAATAGCCTACAGCTGTATCAAATAACTGCTATACAGACACTGAATTGTTTTTCTTCCAAATAAAAAAGCCACTTAACTGAGAGAGAAAAAAATCAGAACGTGAGACAAAATAAAAGGTGGGGGAAAACCACTATGAACAGCCCAATAGGCACATGAGACGTACGCCAGATTTGTGCTGTGCCTGACCATTCCAAATGGAAATTGCAGAGACGTCAGTTGCTTCCCATTTTTTTGAACCCTGTCTGATAAGGGACAATGGGTACTGAGTGTCTCCTCTCTCCAGCATGCAGTGGGAGCACACTTGTCTCAAGAACTGCAGCTCAAAAGAACAGAGGTATCCTAGGTCATGTGCTCCAGCTGAAGTGTCATCCATTTTTCCCGAGGTTCACTACAAAAACCTGCATAAAAATTGCATGGTTGACACAAAACCGACAGATCTGCTGCAGTATTCTAAAGCTCTCCAGCTGACATAAACTGGAGCCAGGATATTTCTTCCTTTGGCACAGCCCATTCCCCCTTAAGCAGGGGCTGGTTGCCCAAGGTCACAAAACAAGCCTGCCACTGGTGCAAACATGACAGCAGATTTTCTGCAGAGCAACTTGGGTGCTGCAGGACCCATGAAAGCCCTTCACCACACAGGCATAACTGCAGTGTTCCCAGTCCCAGCTTGCTTCACCGTCTGCTACAGTATCTGTGCTAAGGGGGTACCTGGAAGATGGCTCCACACAAACCAGTTGTGGTTCTACGGGTATTTTTCCATCATAAAAGACTCGCATGGCTCCAAATAATGAAAAAGTATACACAAAAAGATTCTGAAAAGGCATAAGCATTTATCAGAGATTAGCATTCCAAGTGTTTAGAGGCAGAGCTGCTGCTTGTTATGAATGTGCAATAATGCCATGTAGTCAAAAGGGGATGGAGGCACTCCTGAATTAATTTTATCATGGCAAATGATCTTAGCATCAGACAGGCAGCTAATTTTATTTAGTATTAATTAACCATTTTGGTAAACGACTGTTTAAAAAAGTTGCAAAGGCAATCTAGAGCTGAATTTAAAAAGTAATAATTGTCAGGGCTGCTGTATGAGTCACATAGGTACATACTAAGCTACAACCCCACAGTGGACAACACCAAGGAACTAAGCAGCTCATGAACCTCAAGACATCCTCATTTTTCAGACACACCAATATACGGTGAAACAACAGTATTATCCTGCATGAATTTAGCAATGACTTCTGTGCTTGGACCATTTCAGCTAAGGAGTTTGAAGCAGTTCACAAAAAATAAGGAATAAATTCCCCAATACGCGTTTAGTGTAAAACATACGTTGCAGCCATTTAAATGGGGAAGAGACTCACCAACATTTTCAGCAAGGAAGTTGCACTCTTTTAAAATACCAGCTTACATAAAGCATCTAGCGGTGATCTGCAGAGACAGCCTTCCCTCCCCTTCAGTCCTCAGCAGAATACGGTCAGCCAGCTACAGTCCAACCACTGGACTGTGACTGAAAGCAAACAAAAAACTCCCACCGCTAAAAGCAAAAGGTTTCACTTACCTTTCTCTCCATCTGAAATTAGATCTCGTTCTCCCTTTTGAACAACTGTCAAATTCCCCATGGCTTGGCTGAGTCTTAAAACACATCCATGATGATCACTACTGTCTACGGGGTCTCTAAGCTACAACACAAGAAGTCCAGACACGGTACATATTTGTTACTAGAACACAATATTCTAACGCATGCTACTTCAGCACGTGGTGGGGGGAAAGCATCACCATCAGTCTTTCCAGATATTTTTATCCTGTACCCAGTGCAGTGCTGAAAAGACCTAAGAAAGGGCCATCTGGAAAGGAGAGCTCTGTTTAAGAACATGCACTGCTGTGGCAATTGCGCCCTGGAATAAAAACCCAGACAACGCTCATCTCGCATACAAGGAGCGGCACGTAACATTTAGCCCAGTAATATGGCGTTTATTTTTAAAGACTACAAGATTAAACTTGCATGTACCTAAATATCAAAAAGGAAAATAACTCACCATGGCTTCATATAGCCTACTAAACTCCATATAGTTTGGAGTAAGAATAGCTCGCTGGTAGCCTTGAATAAGAGAAGGCTGCTGGGAAATAAGCCACAGTCCATCCTGCAAAAAACAGTAAGAAGGACATTTTCTAAATAGATTCCTAAATGTCAAGCCACTGAACGAATCAAAAATATACTTACAGCATCAATAATGATAGGAATTCCTTTCAGTTTCGATTTTTCTATAATAGCCTGCAAAAAATGCAGATAACTTTAAGATGCTTGCTAATTTAAAACTTCTAACATCCAAAATAAATTCTGCATTTTCCTCCTGTCTACATGGCAGGTGCTGTACTATAAATCTGGTCACAGAAGTTGCTTCATCAGAGTACAATAAAAAATACTCTGTTATGTTCTTTGAAGTAAGAGAAGACATCTTCATGGCAACTGGTAATCGTACAGCTGTGTTGCTAGTTAGCGGCAACAGGGTTCCTACCACTGACACCCTGGTGTTGATCTGCAAAGAAGAAAACAATCTCCCTCACTCCCCCTGATGCAGGAGGCTGCGAGGCCAACTGAAGTCAGACACAGGAAGCACACATCTCCAAATAACAACCAAGAGAAACCCACACAAGGACTGTCATGCTAGGACTCTACCAACAGCGACAGTACTGCTTGTAGGTGTTTCTCTGCTGATGGCCCCGTAGCACTCCTTGAGTCTATACACGAACACCCACTGACGCTAGAGCTTTTACACCTTCAAAACAAAACCAAAAAGGTCCAGAGAAGAGATCCTTTACAAAACTGTTCTTCAGCAGGCAGCACCTACCATAAGACCGTCTGCCCTTGACTCCTAACCGAGCAGTGGCAACAGCCGATACTGCAGCTTTTTTAATGAGTAATGACTGACAGTGGAGCTTCTGAAAGCTGGTCATTGCTAGCTGCTGTTGTTGAGGCTGGAGAGCTTCTCTCGTTCCTGAATGAGACAACAGAGGACAGCATCCATCCAAAAGCCTCAGTATTTTTGACTGCTAGTAGGCTCTGCAGATCAGCTACCACACGGCACTGAGCTCCACAGTTAGCACAACATTATGGCAGGAGTAAGGAAGCAGTGTTTAATTATTTCCAGGGCGTTGGACTCTGCTCTTGTGATGTGATCAAAATAAACACAGCCCACGTTGCTTGCTGTCAATTACTAATGCTGGAACACACATACCCTCATTCGCTCCTGCATGATTTTTATTTTTCCAGTTTCAATAGCAATATTTCCCTTCTGTTTTTAAATGGATGACCAGAATTCAGCAACGTGCTTCAAGCCAACATTATTTTTGCTTGTTTGGGCTCTGTTTTCATGCTGTAAGACCGAACACTACCCACTGCAACAAGCCTCCGGACTTCTCCCAAGACACAGCTGCAGCTCAGCTAGAAGCCACTACAAAATATAAACCTCCCCATGGGAGGAGGCCCAGACCCCATGGTCCCCAAGACCATGGCCCCATGGTCCCCTTGGGCCATGTTTCACTGACTGCCAGGTGTCCTCCCTTCTTGGTACTCCATGGCAACACCACAAGTCATCTTCTATATTCAGCTACTCCAATGATTTGGAAACAACAGCAGGTTGTTTCGTACCATTCCGCTACTGCTAAACTACTCAGAGAAGTGTATTTAGCAGCTCTGTGAGGACAGAACATCAGATCACACCTAGAATTTGCTGTGCCATATTGAAAACTAGGTTGGCTTTCTTTCAAAGATTTTCAGAACCTTATGTCTCAAGTCATTTCTGTAATCATGAATGTTAATCTGCACAGACTTCCTTCACAGAAACTGCACTGCTTTCCTCCAGTGAAGTTCATTAACAATTACACAGTGGTTTCTAAGAACGTAAGACTGTGGATCTAGCACCCACGTTCATTTTTTTTTTCTGCAGAAATGAATGTTACACATCCAAAAGTCCTATCACTTTTGAACTGTACCAGGCTCTGCTGATTAGATATCTGACGGCACTGAACGCTGGCTTAGCGAGGCATTATGTAAGACAGCATCCAGATCATTCCCCAGAATTTCTGATGGTACAAACACCATTCACAGCAACCTCGTTTTGTAACCAGTTTTAATTAGACAGAATGTTTTTGTTCATTAGCAGCTCCCCCAGACTCCTTCAGTCTTAAATCACTTAAAACGATCCCTACCCAATTCCAGTTCACATGAATCCTGAGCTCATTCTGGTGTGCCAGTTTGAGCATGCCAGTCTTCTGCGACACTTCATTTTGTAAAACTGAGGACGATCTCCCCATACGAAGTCTGAGGCAAGACATCACATCTCAGAAGTCAATATCCTTTCAAATCATTCTTCTGAGTTCACTTTGATCCATCCAGTGAATTAATTGCGCCATAGTGTTTTCTGTTCCTGAAGCAGTCAAGGTTTGGCCGTCGCTGTTATTGTCTGGCCCCTTGACTTCTGGCTAGAATTGTTCTCTCTCTATGTATTTAACAACAGGTTAAATCAATGAATTCTGAAGATCCACTGTCCACCTGAAGAATGCATGTTTAATAAAAAAAAAGGTGGAAGTTACAAAGCACAGAACTATATGTACGGGTAAACAGCTTCTGGAAGGCTGGGGCACCGGTACACTCTAGAGAAATAAGCCATTTCTTCCTAACGTTCTGAGCTCCCACTTCTCTGACATGCTCTCCACAATCTGAGAGAGACGTTTGACCTCTGCTCTGAAGAAAAATTTCATCTTGTTAAGTAAAATCTACTGGCCAAGCAACTTCTGTTGTGTACTGAGTCTCTGAGGTATCAATTTCTAATCCACCATGCTGAAGTGATCTTTGTTTTCTCTTTCTCTCTTTATAAATCAAATTATCAGGGGATACAAGGTCCTTTCCCTTATTTAGAAAGCTTTTCTAATTCCAAAACCCAAAATCCAAGAGTAATTTTTTTTTCCTTTCCTCCTGTTCTTTAAACCCAGACAGAAGCTGCTGGCTAACAGACAAAGAACCTCAGAGAGGAAGTTCTGGGGAGACAGGGGGGAGTGTGGTAACCATAAAAAAGCAGAGATACGAGAGCCCCCGTAAGACAACCACCTTTTGAAGGACACAACATTCGTTGGAGAACCTCTGCTTCCTACTGACTGTGGACAGGACTCATCCCCCTGCTGCCACTCAAAGGTCAAAAGGCTCAGCATGAGAGTGCAGCTGGCTCAGGCACCACATTTGGGGTGGGATGAATCACCAGCAGACATATCTGCCTCTCCTCATTTATCACAGAGGGAGCAGAGAAAACTCACTGCTGTATTTTTAGACGTCAAGATTAGGTTTGATGAACCCCACTTTTAAACGCTCTGTTACTGCAAACACAAGTTATGGGAGTAAGAGGTGCTTACAGTAATAATGGCTGCATCCTCCATGTGGAGCACTTCATTTCTGGAAGCACTGCTGAATCTGTAGCTCCATACCTGGCATGGACTTTCCTACCTTAATACTTGTAGTATGCAGAAGAACCTTCATGGTTAATTGTATAATAAATACAGCCCAGACTACCTCAACTTTCACACCAAAATCTATTTAATGGTTTCTAATAGGACTCTGTGTAAGCACATATCTGTTCACTTCTATCCCATGTAACAATTACTTTTATGGGAAAAGATTTAGAAGAGAACATTGCTAATTAAAACTGCTCAGAAAGGTTACCGAGAAAACACCTGAAATCCAAAGTTAAGGTAGGTTTCCAAATGCCAGTCGCACAAGCAAACAGCCACGCATACAGGTATCCAGGACAAAACCAAGACATTGCCCCTTCCTTCCAAACAGCATTTGGAGTATTCAGGTTTTGGAAGTTCTAGCTCCACGACACTCCAGTGGATGACACTTCTTTTCACAGAACCTGCCATACCGCGACAGCAGCGGTTCAGCTTGGTGCAGGGCGGGAACACCTCCATCACTTGATTCGTAAGCACACAAGGACAACCAAAAATGAAGGCTGGCCTGACAGGGCCATGGGCACTGGTCACAGAGCACAGAGGACAACGAGGAGGAGGAAAAGTGAGGTGCTGCCGCTGTACAGCCTCACTGCCTACAGCCACCTGGGTTAGCTAAGACAGCAGAGGCTGAAACCCAGATCCCTCCTCTGCGATATTCACAGCGAGGCCCAGATTTCAGTCTCCTGCCTTTCATGCGGAGAACCCAATTCCAGGAGATGGACAGCCTTTTGTTGGAGATATTCTGCTTTGGATCAGTCAGCTGAATACCGGGTGGCTCTCTGAGAAAGTGATGCTACAGCCCACAACACTCACATGAGAAAAGGGAAACACCTTCTAGCCTGCTCTGATTAAATGCGCCCAAACTGCAGGACTGCTTGAACAAATCTGCAACATGAGTTTCCTCTCCTTTGGTCTTTGGAGACCAAAGTTAAAGCTCCCACCATAATTAAGCTAAAAAGGAAATGACCCAGGATTCACACATCCCGTGAAGGTGCTATATGGGACAACCTCCCACACAGTTATCGTTTGTTAGCGGCAAGAAATACTCGACATTTCGGAACGCCCAAAATAGTGTCTTCGGGCGATTGCAATTTTCAGTGGAGGTGGTTAAGGGAAGGAAGACAGATGAGGTAAAATTAACCTGAATCTACTCCCACTCTACTCTTGAAATACAGTTTCCTGAAAAATCTTTGTTGTGTGACTGGGCTTCTGAGACTTGTATGCCAGCAACCTGCTTGATAAGAACCGAGAAAGTGAGCACCCACAGCCTCTTACAGTCAGTCCCGCCTCCTCCCCAAGGCCATGGACTCACAGCAGCACATATACCCTATTTACCCTGCCTTTGTGCAACAGTGCACAACCTGGAAAAGACCAAAAAGCTCCTCAGAAAAGACCCTTACGTACAGTTTTGCCCACATCTGACTTAGCTGTACTTAGCTTTTCAGCTTTTCTAATGAGCTGTGCACTGGCAGCAGAAAGCCTGCAACAGTTTTTGATACAGTTAGCTGTAAACTCCTGGTTTTCCTGATGAACTGGTTTAGCTACATAATAACCTTGGCATTCAGTGTTTGAAAAGGGAAGATTCAGGAAATTGGAGCCAATGGTTTTATTAAAAGATTCAGCCTTAATGAAACAAACAGAAAACCACAATAGCAACATACGAAGCAACATCTATCCCACAACAGTAATTAATTTTTACTAAGGATACAGTAACAGTAATTTTTATCCTTAGTAACTTTTATCCTTAGTAATTGTTATCCTCAGTAATTTTTGCTAAGGATAACAGTCCCAGTTCCCTCAGCCGCTCCCCACAAGACTTGTGCTCCGGGCCCTTCACCAGCTTCCTTGCCCTTCTTTGGACTCGCTCCAGGGCCTCGATGTCCTTCTTGTAGGGAGGGGCCCAAACCTGAACACAGCACTCGAGGTGCGGCCTGAACAATGCCAAGTACAGGGGGATGATCACCTCCCTACTCCTGCTGGCCACACTACTCCTAGGGCAAGCCAGGATGCCATTGGCCTTCTTGGCCACCTGGGCACACTGCTGGCTCATGTTCAGCCGGCTGTCGACTAACAAGCCCAGCTCCTTTTCCTCTGCACAGCTTTCCAGCCACTCTGCCCCAAGCCTGTAACATTGCTTGGGGTTGTTGTGACCAAAGAGCAGGACCCGACACCTGGTCTTGTTGAACCCCATGCAGTTGGCCTGAGCCCATCGACCCAGCCTGTCCAGATCCCTCTGCAGGGCCTTCCTGCCCTCAGGCAGACCAACACTACTTCTGAAGTTGGTTTTGGGTGTTCCAAGAAAAGACAAAATATCTTAGGAGGGCTGCTAAGCAGGTGAAGCCCTTTAAACAACCCTAGCCTGCAGTCCTCTGGCACGGTAATCAAAGAGCTGCCTGTAGGCCAGGAGAGGCTGAGAGGATCCTTCTGTAAAAGCTCAGATACTAACCCTCAAATATTAATTACACTGAGGTGACTGATACTGCAGTTTAGCTCCACTGTTCAGCACATGCTGCTGTCTTGACAACACGGCACTGACCTGGCACTGGCTGTCTGGTACAACCTTAAATCACCTAAAAGGAATGGCAGCCCTCATTACAAACAAAGAAATAAAACACATTACTAGAAGATGCTAATGCTTTCCAAGGGTCAGAAACTGCTGTTGAAATGCCCCCTAGCATCACGTGTATTTTCCACTCTTGTCCTACAACCCTGAATCCTTCAAGGTCAGGCTGGACAGGGCTCTGAGCAACCTGATCCAGCTCTAGCTGTCCCTGTTCACTGCAGGGGAGATGGACTAGACGGCCTTCAACAGTGCCTTCCGACTCAGACAATTCTATGCTTCTATGAATCCATAGTTTTGTCTGGAACAAAGAGATTAAAAGGAAGAAATATTTAGAATTTTCCCTTTAAATGATGCAGCTGGAAACATTTCTGTGCCCCTCCTCAAGCTGCCTGGGTGGAAAAAACAAGTTCTACCCCAGCACACTGCATACCAGCTCCTACAGATAGGCACTAAAAACCCTAGGAAGCATTTCTGTGTTCCTTGCTTCAAGCCTGGAAAAATGCAGAGTTAGCACAGGCTCAGCTGCACAGAGGTCAGGCTGCAGCTCTGTGGCAGAGATGCTTGGAAAATGGGCTTGGCACGCAGCAGTCTGTAACCTTGCACAGCTGGAGGTAGACAAACATTCCAAGCCCAGGCTGTGCTCAAGGCTATAGCCACAGCTGCTGGGGATGGGGGGGCAGGGAAAGCAGCTTCCCTGAACAGAGTAGTTTTGATACAGAAGGCTTTGAAAAATGTTAAAACTGGAGTTCCACTGCTTCAGATTCTTTGCATTAGAGCCACCTTTTTGGTGAACTGGCTTTTAACTTTCTGGTGGAAACAAGCAGCTAACTTGGAAAGGTCCTGCTTTTGCCTTTGTCAGTTCCCACAGTGATCCACTGCCCTCCTTTCAGAATTCAGCAACGTCAATCAAAACCTCGCTTTGTGGAGAAGATTTATACAAATCACCTTCAGCTAGCCTAACTGCCTCAGTTTTACTTTATATATTCCTGAATGCGTAACTATCACTAGCTATTAATCACTCCAAGCTCTCAAACCTTACAGAGCAAATGATTAACTACTGACCACCTCTCATACCACCTGAATTAAAAGGATCACTTAATAGAGACAAATACCCCTTCCTCGACACAAATAGTGTCCTTATCTCCTTATAAAGCACTCTTATCTAGTGCTTTATGCCGCATTCAATTTAACTGGGTCTTTTGTCTCTTAACTGCAGTATCACATGCTAGACCTTCTTTTCCAAAACCAATTTTCAGGTGAACAAGAAAATATTTCATTTAAGCCAGGCAGGCACTGAGAAGGACTCTAAATACCCCCACTACCTCATCAGGTGCTTTGGGAAATGTTCGAAGCTGTTGTTACAGCTATCAAAGCTGAAAGTGCTGCAGAAGGCAGTTAATCAAAACAGTTCTGTTCTACATTAAAAAAAAATGGGAAGAATGATCCACTTGTAGATTCCCTGTTTGAATTCAAAGCATTTGCTGACCTAGAGGAAAACTGCAGCTTAATATCTGCCTCAATCACACACTAAATTTTAAAAGAAGTGACAATCAAAAGTAATGCCTGAACACAAGAAGAAACACACGAAAGCAAAGCAAAAGCCTCTGAAATACCATTCCTGTTATGCAGAAGAAAGAATGCACCTGTTTATTTACCACCCTCCCCCCCCCCAAAGTCATGCACAACTAGAAGGCACTTGGGAAACTGCATTTACAAATTTCCATCCGTAAACCCGTACAAATCCAGTTTAAGCAATAATCCTGTTCACTTCCATCCAGCGTAAGAATTCTGAATCAGAACAAGGAAATGCACTGAGTTTTCACATGCTGTCTCACCCACTGAACATTGACGCTCACAAAGCAAACTAAGGTTTCCAACTCAGACCGGTTACGTTCATGCTCAATTTGGTGAGCTGTTGGCATTTTGTCTTAAAATGAAACAAACAAACTTAAGTTGAACTCCATAATTTATCACTGCCAATTTCTTTTTACAGATTCTAGCTGAATACTGCTCAGGGAGTTGAAAAGGTATTCAGTGCCAGCATTTTGATTATAAATGCCTTAAGTATCAAAATCAAGTTAAACAACAATATAAGCCTGCACACAGAAAGCAAATAAACATCCCACTTCACTGTGAATGACTTTCATCAAGACCCATTACGTACATTAGAAAATAAATTCTGCTTGCAAGCTGCATAAACCTGTATTTAAGGTCCTGTTAGCATATTTTCAAACACTGCTCTTCTAATCAAGACATTTGTGAGGAAGCCACAGCATACTAATAGTTCTTAGCAGAAGCAGCAGCACTGCTCAGCGCAACGAACAGCACCTTTCTGCTTAGAGCCAGTGTTCCCAAGCCGTATCTGTACCAGTGCCACTGCTACAGAAAAGCAGCTGCATCACATCCCTGCACCTGCCTCATCCCAGGTGGAGATCTCCACCAGTCCCCACCAGCAACACGTCCCGTTGTTCACACTCACGCCAGACACATGCCAACAGGCGCTACAAACCCAACCGCTGCAGCATCAGCCTGGGGTGCCTCTCAGATGCCTTACGGTAAGTACAGACAGAACCTGGTGTGTTTAGACATCTGCTCAGGTATCAAGAGGAAAACGCTCCTTAAAGCCCACGGAGGCAGATGTAGCTTTAACAGACTGCTCAGATGACAAGAAGTGGCTCCATATTCCGCGGTCCTTTTGGCCTTGTATGAACAAATGCAGATAGCTCTCTGGTGCATCTGGTCCCTTTCTGGCAATTCACTAAGGCTGTGAAGCGTGGCCTAAATCCTGAAGCCATGAGGCATGAAGGGGGAAAAACAAAAGCAGAAAAGGCTGATCCCTGATTTGAGGTGGGACTGAGAAACCACTTAAAAGAGAAAACTTCAAGCGGACTCCGTGTAGGTGAGCCATGACAACGGCCCAACGCTCTCCCATCCCTTGCTAGAGGCGCTTAGAGCCAAAAAATTCCTGTGCAACCTCAGCTAGCTCATGGTTCAAGAGGGGTGGCAGATGAGTTTTCTGAAATGTATATCCCAGCAGATTGCAGAGATCTTTAAGGGGAAAATGCTCTTCGGCTGATTGGCTTGGGAGCCTCAGGAGGGCAGCGTCTGGGGATGAGGAGGCTGGGATCAGAAGGATTACCCACCAACAGCAGCGGGCAGAAATGGCAGCTAGGCAGGGCCTCAGTCAGAAGAGCCCTGGCTAGCATCCAGAACATATTCTTGGAGCTAAAACAAAGATTGAGAATTGAGTAAGAGGAAGAAGCATGCAGTTTGAGAACCCAGTCGATTTTACCATGTAATCCGAGTTACACAGAGCCATTCTGCTATTAATCATTACCTCTCACACAGAAGGAAAGCACGCACGCTCTGCTGAGAACAGCAATTTAGCTTTGCTGCTGCAAGACAAAACACAGCAAGGCTGGGGCGGCCGAGTTCAGGATTCAGTGCTGCCAGTTCAGGGAAAGAGGCAATGAACCCAGCGATAGCAGAAGATGATTTCAACATCAGTCACGTTTCAATTAAGGATAAGGCTCTTTATAAGGATGAATGACCCTCTCTGCCCGATCCCAGCATTAACTACTATTCCAACAACAATCCTCCATCAGTCCACTTGACCACAGAGCCAGTAAAGTACCCAGTGGAGATTCACCAAACTCAAAAGCAGAAAATTTCACAGGAGTATCATGTTCATGACAGGAGGAGAAGGGGAAAGGATGACGAGAGGCTGCGCACTGACACAGCACATAGCCAAGCCCGTAACTGCCCAGTTGCCAGGCAGCAGGCAGAATACAGAACATCATCCCAGAGCATTAGGGAGCATCGTCTGCCCCCCGAAAGGGCTATGCAAGGAATGTCATACTCCTTTTCAAAGTATCCTTAGGAGCTGCATTCCTCAGCCTGCAGGACAGGACCTTGGTTCCCTCACAAACCTGAGGAATGGCTCTTGATGGCACAGGTGAGAATTCCCCTGCTTCCAAGACCCATGCTACAAGAAAAAACAGATCACAGTAAGACCAGAAGTGCAAACACCCCTGGAATGGCTGCATGAAGGACCCTGGTGGGGAGATAAAATGGGGCCACAATACTTCTGCGTGAAATAAAAGGAGAATCGCCAGTAGCTTTGGAAATATGCTGCCTCTAAGCACTGACTGAGGACAGTCCTAGGGACCTTGGCCTCGCTCACATGTGACAGCTAAACTCTGTCTCAGCAGAGTCTAAACCACCGCTGGCTGCACACCAACCAAGGTGAACACAGGGAAGCAGTGCTACTGTCACCTCTGACCAATATCAGAGACACTGCAAGGAAGCTGGCTGTGGTAGCCAAGCTCCACACAGGATGTGGCAACAGCGCTTTGGAAGGCAGAATGGAGAACAGAGACAACTTGACCTGTATGCACCAGGAGGAGAACTGGAGGAGAAACGATTTTTTTTGTTCCTTTCTCTTTCAGGGGAATAGCTTGGACTGCATATTTGCTGCAGAGTCAGAGGGTCTAACCAGGCCAAGTCTAGAGCTGCCACATCTGCACAGGAGCCAGCCTGACAGATATTAGGTTCCGACAAAAGCTTTCTTTAGCAGATTCTTCTGAACCTGCAGCCTCTGCTCCTGCAAACCTATACCTAGGAAGCTCTGCCAGTGCATCAGACCTCACCCAGGCAGCTGAGGAACACTATGTGAGGGTTTTAGCACAAGCTCACACAAGTGAAGGGGATAAAACTTGCTGAGTATCTTCTCGTAACCGGACTTGTAAATGGAATTACTGGCAAAACCAGGCAACCACGGGAAACCTGCAAGTACGTGTCCAAAGAGCATCACTCCACTCAAGAGAAAAATAAAAGGAAACCAATGACAAAGTGCTTCTTTTCCATCAGGCTGTTGAAGAGACCTGAAATGCCACAGTGCATGTGCTGCAGGCATCACACGTGAAGGAGGCAGGTGAGTCATAAAGACACCAAGAAAGCAAAGCAGTTTCTGTCCTTGAGTGAGGATACAGACCCCCTCGTCAACAAGGACTAGGGCTACTCCACAACAAATCACTGACCACTGCCCATGTATCAGAGACTGCAGGCTATTGCGTTAATATCCTGATTTCTCAATGCTGAGAAGAGAGAAGCAACCCAAAGACGCGGATGTTTGGATGAACGCATTTGCTAGGAATGTTCTGGCACAATACTGACAAGATCCAAGTAAGAACAGCACCAGAGAGGTGACAGATTACTAAGCCTCATCACTTTAATGGGGCAGGAGGAGGAAGAGGGGAAGCCTCCTCCCATTGTCACTGCCACTCTGATACAAAACCCTGGAACAAAAGCAGACACTAATCTACACCTCAGCCCTGTTTTCAAACGACAGCATGCTGAGGCTAGCTTAAAGGGAAGAGAGAAAATTACATAGCCAGCCAGCCTCTTAGAAAAGTTTAAAATAGCAATGCTATCACCACTTGCTTGGTTTTTGGAAGGTGAAAAGTGATACAAAGCTTAGCATTCACTGTTGAAGCAAGAGGGGGAGTCAGCCTTTCCTCAGCATGGCGGAGCACCAGCCCTCCTCCAGCACGCAACCAGTGTTCACTTGGCCCAGTTACATGCACTAATTATTAAAGCTTTTGGTCCAAAGAAGAATTTAGAAGATTATGGTGTTGGATTTAAACAAACAACAACAACAAAAAAACAAACAACCACACAACTGGACAACTAATGAACATTTACGTAATTACAGCCGAGACAAAGAACTTGAGCTTTACTGTGGCTTGAAATGAACAAGGTCAGATCCACAGCTCACATAATCGTGGCCCTAGCAGAACTTCCAAGCGGCTCATCTTCACTGCCTGGGTTTGTTTAACATCAAGAAAGCTCACACAGCACACCCAGGCTAAGGTAAAAGTATGACTGTAATTCACTAAGAAAGCAAAAACTACTTTAAGAAATGAAGAAAAAAAAAAATCAAGGAATCTTCCAGATACTTCTGTAATACACATAAGAACATGACAGATATTTTTGAAACCCAGATGGAACTTTTATACCAGAGAAGCTTATACTAGATTATTTTAGATATTCTAAACAAAGCTTTATTTCCTTTTGTTTGAAGTCGCCTTCCGTTAGAAAAAAAAAAAAAGTAAAACAGAAAGAAAGAAAAATCATTGCCTAAATTTTTTTGCTGGAAAAAAGAATTCTGAAGAAAGCACTCAAACCTTTCATGAAGGTTTTCATTCAGCATCAAATTTGCTTTCTTCATCAGCTGTGCTGAATTTACTTACTACCACTTAGAATCCGTGTTTTCTATTAGTTTTGCACCTCTACATCATAAAACAAACATTTCTTGAAAGGAGAAGAACGAAAGCAGTGAAGAATTTTCAAGGGCAACTTTCTCCAACAAAGTTTAGCAAAGATGCCCTTTGCAACTCCCAAGGTATTCTAAATGTCCTGGATAGCACGGTGCTCAGTCTCTTGCTTCTTCTGTTTCGTAATCCCACTGTGTAACTGACGTTTCTGTACATTCTGATAATTCCACTTGTTAGTACTGATTAATTCAGTACCACTCCTCAGATTTTTATTTAAAAAAAAATATATATTTATTATCAACCTAGTGCTGTTCCAGCTGAAACATATACTTTGAACATACAAAGATGTGTTGGGAGTAACACAAGACATCATCTGGAAGACTGTGTAGGTGCCTGTTACTTAGAGCACAGAGCCATCCAAGCTCCTGTTTTCAGCTCTCCACTAAGACTTGACAGAAAATAGGATTACTTCTTCACCCAGAGTAGAAATCTGCAACATTTTGTAGTTAGGACTATCATTTCTTATTGCAAGGGGACAGTCCCTGTTCTTTGGTACCTCTCCTGACACAAGCTCCTAAAACTAGGATCTCAAATTCATATCTAGGTTCTTATAGACCAGGTGCTCAGCACCTAAGAAAACACAGAGCCCTTTATCTAGAGATGCCAACATCTATTTGTCATTAACAACTTCCACAACCAAAACAAAAGCAAATCAAAATAACTGTGTGGGTGCCTGAACTTCAAGCATCACTCTGAATTTTAGTAATGAAGACCATAATCAACAGCCGCAATTTTCAGGCAACAATATCCAAGCAAACTCTTCCCTTTAAATTATAATTGCTACAATAAATAGTAACCATTCATAGCCCCCCCAACACACACACACACAAACAAAAAAACAAATCAAAAACCGATTTCATATAGGTTTCTTAAGAAAGTGGGTGAGAATAAACTATGGAAAATATTTACTGCAGAGCTTTCTTTCAATCATGGAAATATATTGCAACAATTTTATTTACTCTGATACTTAGCAATCCTAATCAGAAACATCAGTGTAATTATGTAAAAGATCTGAAGTCAGTTAATAAAATTCAATATGAAGACAGGGGATAAAACCTCAGCAAACACATTACCTTGGCATTCTCAAGTAGAACTTCATCCCTGCCTAAGCCAGGTCCTATGACAACCGAGTGCAGTCGTGGTAACCACTTCTCCACCTCATGGACAGCGTTGGGACTATCACTAAAAAGAATCAGGAAGGAAAAAAAAAAAAAAAAAAAAAAAAGACAAGTTAAAAAGGGCTTCCTTTTACTATTCTCACAATCTGAGTTCCAGGTGCAAGACTGAGATATATCATAACCTGAGTGCCAGGCAGCTTCATCCTCCCAACTACCAAACATTTGTAGCCCATGAAATATGGGATGGTTGTTCAAACAGCTGAAATGAAACATCTCTCTCAATTCATTCCTTAAGGAATACCACGTAAAAATGAGGAAATAATTACAAGTATCCCCCATAGCTATTATTAACAAAACTAAAAGAAAAAAAAAAGACAGCAAACCTACAATTCTTACAGTCTGTCACAATATAATGCTTCCTATTTAATGCTTCCTTGTAGAGAGTACACCTGGGAGAGAAATCCACCATCCCTGCAGGTATATACTGCAGCTTGCTGGAAATGATGCAATTATTTATTATTCTGCACTGCAAAATGATACATCTACTCATAAGCTCTTTTGTCAGCTGCTTCGTAAGCATTCGCTCCAACTGAACGACAGCCAAACCACCCCCTTTCCCCAAACGGCAACAGAAGAAACAAGCCATTCACTAAGGGCATCATCTGCATGTGATGCTTAAGATCTCTCTGGCGTTTAGGTTTTGTCCACACTGGAAAAATGAAGAGAATCCCCACTGCCACAAGCAACTGCCACAACACAGTATTGCAGAACAGTTTATTTTGCTCTGCCGGGTTTTGTTGTGTAAATAGGTCAGGGTGTTGGGAAAGCACAGCTGGACAGCGTCAGTTGGCTCTCGCTGACAATGCTGACTACGCCATGGTATCACCCTGGATATTTTGAGCCGGCAATGCCGGGACAAAGCTTCGCTATTAGAGATGAAAACCCCCGCACGCTTTCTGTCACCAGCAGCTGTACCGATGGGCTGCGCCACTCGGGAACAACTGCTCAGCTCCGCTCTGGCAGGATCAGCAAATTCCGCAGCGATTTCTGCAAGTGCCAGGCAGGAGCCCAAAGCCTTTGCAGCTGCAGCGGGTGAGGCCCAGCGACCCCTCCACCACCAACTGCTGCCTCAGAAACCCCAGCTGGGGGCTCCCCAGGGGCACCTGGTGCTGACACCCCACAACAGCTCTGTCCGGGCAATGATGGGGACACAGAGCATGTGGTGACAGCATCCTCCCCTGAGGGAGATGAAGTTGGATTCCTGATGGAGCTGTGCAGCCCCCCTGTTCTCTAAGGGGCAAGGAAATGGCAAAACCCTGCTTCACTGATAAGGATGTTTGAATGGATTGGATGCAAAATACCTTTGGGAGCAGAAGACAAATGCACCAAACAAACCAACCGAAGCCAAGACTGCACCAAAACTTTCTCTCCTCCTTCACCAACCTCTCATGCAAACAATCTCAAGGTGGAAAGTTCGCTAATTTATTTATATTCAGACTTGAAACAAGATCATTTTGTCTCCAGCCCAAGCGATTATGTACACTCTTCAAAACAAAGCCATCTCTTGGGAAATGAGCAGGCCAACATTAAGCCACTCCTGCTCACTTTGCCTCTGGTAATAATAAAAACCTACTGTAGAGCTTTTCATCTTCAAAGCATTTTACAAACATTACGTTTCACATCACTCCTTTGCAATTTCACATCAAGAAGCAACCCGAGGCATATGAAGGGCCAAGAGATTTAAAACGGTGATAATGACTATTACATTGCAGGATCCGCTCTGAAAACACTCTGGAAAACAGCTGATGGATTTTTATTCTTTCTAAAAGAAAGCAGAACAAATACTGCCTCTTGGCAGCATCACGCCAAGCTCACTTCCAGATACAGGATGCTGGCTGCAGTTGTGCACCTAAGGACACCCCATAAACTGTGCTGTCTCTGTGGCTTTCCTCAGAGTGGAAGGGCTCGTCGTGCCAGCTTGTTTATTCCCACACACAGCCATCAAAGCAGTAACATTTCCAAGCTGATACGGTAAAAATGATCAACGTGCAGCTCTCTTCAGGAAGATAATGAAGGGGTATCATCTCCAGCTCTCCCGACCATGGGATTTAGCATCAGCAGGAGCTCTTTTTGCTCTTCACAGCTACAACCTACATGGAAAAATTAAACACGCCCAGATGGGTTTTCTGATACAGAAGTCAACACCCAAGCTGCCTAGTAGGCCCAGTCCCTGGACTGGAGGAATGCACACACAGTTGTTCAGCAGAGGCTGCTTGGCATGAGCCTTGCCAAGCACTGTTTGGATAATTTGACAGTACAGACACTCATTTTCAGGTATCTGGAGATAAAAATGCCTCGGCTCTGCTTGGTTTATTACTACAGACAAAGCCGAGATGTTTTCTTGTTTGTCCATGGATTAAAAACAAACCAAAAATCCAAACACATCAAAACATTCCAGAGGTACCAACAGAGAACACCAGCCAGGTCCTCAGCTGTGGGCTGTGTACTGTGCTCACACAGAACTGGTAACTTCCCTTGACCCTTCGTGCCGATGTCTCCGCCTGATCAGTACCCTCATTTAAAACTGCTCCACTTAATTGTCGTCTCCACTGCCACAGACATGCACACACAACGGAAACTAGCACCATATTTTTTTAAAAGAATCTATAAAGGTATGAGGTATGAAGAGGATGCCCTCTTGATCAGAGGAGATGTCATCTTCAAGCTCGGGTAGACCAGGATCAAGTAAACAAGAATCAGCGTCATCTTTAGGGGTGCAGAGCCTTAGGATAAAGTAACCTAGCTCCTTCCCAAAACAGGGATCACAAACGCAACACTCCTGCTCTGAAGAACAAAGCTAATGCTAATATGAAACGGAGTCAGAGGATCTCTTGCAAGGTCGTACGAAAACAGCATTTAAACTTCTGAAGAGTGCAAAAACCTTTGAGAAAGAGCTGTTATCCTCCCTGATCAAGACTGATTAACTAAAAGTTAGGGACCTCACAGAAACACAGAATGGTTGAGGTGGGAAGGGAAAAGGGCTGCCATGGGATAAACACGTAAATAACAACTGCAGGTCAACAGAATTATTGCTTTTCAGGAAAACAGAAGAGGCTTGCCTTAAGCCATCTAATTCCTGTGAACTCTAGGAGGTAAGGACAAGCCTAAAGTGTCAGAAAGATAACCTCCTAGCGAACAGTCAGCTCCAGACATCCTCCACTAGTCAAAGCAGAGGTAAATACGTGAGTGCGCAGTCCCAGAGTGTGTCCCAGTGGGACACACTGAAGAAGGATCCCACACACGCCCTTCTGATCAAACGTCCTTGGCTGTTAGTGACAGGTAGAGGAGAGACACAAAGCCTCACTCAGAGCATGCTGAGAAGACTGCAGTCTCTTGGCAAGAGACAAAACAGCTTTGTCTTTTGCCTTCCTTGAACCCCTGAACAGGTCCAAGGCGTGGTGTTCAGAAGCCTACACGTCTATCCTTTTGCTCATTTCTCTGCCTTCAGAATCTCATTTCCATAGAAAATCCTGAAAAGATAAATAGTTTCCCTTCAAATTTAACGGCTTCTGGTCTTTGAAATGATGAGGACAAATGCCCTTTGTGAATTACGGGTAACTTTAGAGACCTTCCGTCAAACCAAAATCAGTACATGCTGAAATCACTATGCACTGAATCAGTGCATACATCCTCTTGGCTTTCCACATGAATTATTTCTACGTACAAGAGCAGCACTGGTTTCGTTATGGTGCTCGTGACAGTACTTGCTGCGTCCAGCAGTGCATAGTCTCACTGTTGCCTCCCACCTAAATGCACAGCCTCACAGCCTTCTGTACCTTTTAGTTTTGAACTCTAATAAGGACAGTAAAAACCTTAAGTAAAGCTTTCTGCTCTTCAGGACACTTCTGTATTTCACTGTCACACAATGAAATTGATATAAGACAGTTCTGTAGATCTTTATCATGGTGAAAGCTTGATGTCATGACCTTTCCAAAACACTAAAGAGCCTGAAAATAGATGGTGACTATCGCCCTAAGATCCCCCACAGTTTCTAAACATCTTCCAGAGCAGCTTGTAACCGACATTCGATAGTCGCCATCTGCCTGAAAATCTGTCCTAAGCTGGTCACTGTCCAGAGTTGAACACTTGACAGCTCAGGCCTGAAATGTAACTCCTCTCTGCAGCCCCCAAAACAAAGACAATGTTGCTGCAAGCTGTATTTTACTCAAAGAGTGGCTTTCACCAAACGATCAAAGGCCATCGAGGCAACAGCTTTAAATGATCACAGAAAGCTCTAGCAGCTTTCCCACCCAACATGAATGACAGTTCCTGTCTCTGCTTTCTAGAAGCACGAAAAGGAACAACATGAAAAGCTGCAGCCTTGTCACATTTTACATGGAAACATGAAACGGTGAAGCAAAGTCAGCACAGGTGTAGCTGGGAGCTCTGGAAATAGCAAGATAACCTCTAAGGACAGCACGGACAGGAGGCAGCAGGACAGCAGCTCTTCACCTTTGTTTTAGGCAGGTGGAACCACCTCAGTCATCAGAGATACGGTTTGGACTTCATAGAAACACCACCAGTGGGACCTCCTGCTAGAGAAGGCCAAGGGCCACAGCAAAATGCTGTCACCTGATCAATGCAGCCCCTGGCTGCAGCACCTGTTTTGTAAAACCTCCTCATTATCAGCGCACACCTAGGGTGGCTGAGGCCAACTCCAAACACAGCACAATGCATCATTGCAGAAGCCTGTTACATAAACTCAGACAAAGACATTTCAAGTGGGCAGTTTCAAAAGCCAACCTAGAATCTTATCTTCAAAGATGAGAAAAAGTCTCTGATCTGAGGATGAAAGTGTTTTGGCTTTGTTTGTCCAAGCACTGCAGGTAATTACATTAATGTGAACCAAACGCGAGACCTGCTGACATTCAGATCCTGTCATGCTATAGAGCACATCAAAAGAGTGAAAGACAGGGCACGATGTGCAGCCCTAGAATTTAGGTAGTTATCTCAGAAAGCTAATCATTAACTATTGTGGTAAACTTTGGGTGAGGTCATTATTGGAAAACGGGCAAATAAGGCAGGGACAGAGATTACTTTGGAAAGGCTTGGTCAAAGGAACTACAGGCAAAACCAAACAGTGCAAAAAATGCTCGAGCATAAAATTAAAATAATCATATGTTCCCAGAGTAGCTGTGTTTGTCGATGTTTAAAATCATCTAAACTAACTCCAAGTTTCCAGATAGCATCTCTCAGCCCCCTGAACAGAACTGGAAATAACAGCTTGTTCTAGAATGCCTCGCTGGCCCCACGGTGAGCTGATGGGTCTCCCACAAAGCACCTCAGAGAGCGAAGCTCAGTGATGACAGTGTCGTGACATTGGCTGGATGTATTCAGAGACCGAACAGAAAAATGTACTGATAAGTTAAAGGTAGGATTAAGTATATTAAAATGACAAAAAGGAAGTTCAAAAGACAGAATGGTTATTTTCACTTACTGTTTAATCTGCAAATGCTGCGCAGACAGTAGTTATTTTCTTGCTACATTCTGACTAAATGACAGGGAGGAAAACAGAAAAAAAGAAAAGCAAAGACCCTAATGAGGGAGGGATTGAATAATATTAAAACCAGTTACTGGATAAGTCATTGGATAACCTAACTCAGGCACCAAAAGGTGTACGTGATAGGTTTCATTCCAGCGTTAACAACACTGCAGCCAGAACAGGAACCCAGCAGCCAGGAGGAGCACCGGTATCACAAGGTCATGGAAGGAGTCCTGACCTATTAATACTTTCTGTAACTGACTTGGTAAGTAGAATCTGTCAAAAAGCTTCCACATTGACTGCAATCAACCAAACCCTGTGATTTTAGAAGTGACAGAATGACGCTGAGATGACAAGGTAACATTCCTCAGTATGAAACAGCATTAAAATGTCCCTAGAAAAACTAATACACGTTATTTTTTAAATGTTCACCGACAAAGTGACAAGTTTTTAATCACACTGATACCACTCTCCAGTTTACCTTCAGATCTTAAGACACTGATGATAGCTGAACCAATACCTGAAGGCTGGACTACTCCCACTCAGCTGTGGACACATGAGAAAACAGAGCAAGTCTCACTCTAAACATGTTTTGGTGACTGTCAGCTGCAAAAGAGAATGAGAGCCTAAGAGCTTCCAACAATAAATAAATGCAAATGCCAGGCATGCCTTTCTTCAATCAAACTGAAGAAAGATTAAATAGCAAAGAAGTCAAACAACAGCAGCATGGCAAGGGCTGAGGATGAACCTAGCCAGCACCCAGCTGGAACACGACGTGCCTACACATGTACACTTCCCTTTTTGACGTACAAAAATGCAGCAGGAACAGAGTCACCTCCCATAGCGATGCCAAAATCCATTTGCCACATCTCCTACTCTGAGGTGACAAAACATCTGTAAGCTTTCAACCTGGGATAAGGACCCTTGCAACAAAGGGGAAGAAAGGGGCTGTAGTACGAGGTGAAAGCACCTGCTCTCCTTTATTCACTTGGCAGCATCAAGCCAAGAAGCAGCAGCTTTTCTCCCCAGGAGCACTAGGCACAGAAAACAAGTCCCTGAACAAGTTTTGTCCATGGTGCTGCATGACATGATTAGAAACAGTTTAAGTATACTCCTCTGAGTCAGCACACATGCAAACTGACCTTTACCTCACCCTAGGCACTCATGGAAAAAAAAAACAACACAATTTGTCATGTGATTCCTAGCTAGGCTG
Source organism: Alectura lathami (assembly GCA_013399715.1). Classification (NCBI taxonomy): domain Eukaryota; kingdom Metazoa; phylum Chordata; class Aves; order Galliformes; family Megapodiidae; genus Alectura; species Alectura lathami. The sequence continues at coordinate 29,561 of VXAV01008662.1, forward strand.
CCATCTAAATGAGGTTCCAGAGGAAGATCACAAAGTTTATGCTTGCTTTTTCACTGCAGGTATAACAAAGACATTTTCTCCACAGTCATTTTTAGTTCAAAGTGAGAAAAAATGATCTTTTTCAAAATCCAAAGGAAAAGTTGAGCTCTTTAATTTACTGTAAGGCTTACAGTAACTCTGGCAAACTTTCCCAGCTCATGAAAACCCATGGATCCAACCAGCTGGGAGAAGGGTATCAGTTCTAAATCCATATCTACTTCAAGGAAGATCATTTTTGAGAGAGAATGGAAAAATGACATGACTTCTTCCAGACCCCAGGAAACTTAGGACCTGACACCTCAGTTAGCTTCTCTGATAAAACTCTGCAGAACAAGGAACATACAACTCCTGACTTTACAAATAGTCTGACAAGAAGGCTGGAAGTGGGTTACTCAGTAACATCTTGATCTTCCCAGGCCTATGGAGAGAGAAAAGCTCTTCCTGTGAGACAATGAAAAAGTCTTCATAAGAGGCAATCTAACAGAACAGATTTATTCGATCTTCTAAAATATAGCCAGCTGGATTCATTTAACTCTGTGATCACTGGCCTATCAAGACAGGATAAGGTAATCTAACACAGGTATCCAAGAAGATGCCTCAACCTGACCTAAGCCAAGGAATCCACATGGGTAATATAAAAATGCTCCTGAAAACAGTTTTCTAGAAGCTTTCAAACATTAATGCAAGAAAATGTGTACATATTTACAAAAATCCACACAGAAAATGCCAGCTATAAAACTTGGCTCTTGCATTTCAGTGTTACCTTGTCTGTATCTGTGTAGAGTGCACAGTAGGAGCATGTTAACAGAGAAAACAGAAAAATGTAGCACAAAAACAGAGGTGGTGGTGGCAAGAGCAAGGCAGCTATGACAAATACTCAGTACAGAATCATAAAGGTTGGGAAAGACACCTAAGATCGTCTAGACCAACTGTCAACCTAACACCACCATGCCCACTAAATCACATCCCTGAGTGCCACATCTACATGTTTCTTGAACACCTCCATGGAAGGAGACTCCACCACCTCCCTGGGCAGCCTGTTCCACTGCCTGACCACTCTCTCAGAGAAGAAGTTTTTCCTCACAGCCAACCTGAACCTCCCCTGGCACAGCTTGAGGCTGTTACCTCTCGTCCTATCACTGTTACCTGGGAGAAGAGGCTGACTCCCACCTTGCTACAGCCTCCTTTCAGGTAGCTGTACAGAGCAATAACGTCTCCCCTGAGCCTCCTCTTCTCCAGACTGAACAGCCCCAGTTCCCTCAGCTGCTCCCCACAAGACTTGTGCTCCAGGCCCTTCACCAGCTTCCTTGCCCTTCTTTGGACTCGCTCCAGAGCCTTGATGTCCTTTTTGTAAGGAGGGGCCCAAAACCAAACACAACACTCGAGGTGCGGCCTCACCAGTGCTGAGTACAGGGGGATGATCACCTCCCTACTCCTGCTGGCCACACTACTCCTAGGGCAAGCCAGGATGCCATTGGCCTTCTTGGCCACCTGGGCACACTGCTGGCTCATGTTCAGCCGGCTGTCGACTAACAAGCCCAGCTCCTTTTCCTCTGCACAGCTTTCCAGCCACTCTGCCCCAAGCCTGTAGCATTGCATGGGGTTGTTGTGACCAAAGAGCAGGACCCGACACCTGGTCTTGTTGAACCCCATGCAGTTGGCCTGAGCCCATCGACCCAGCCTGTCCAGATCCCTCTGCAGGGCCTTCCTGCCCTCAGGCAGACCAACACCTCCCCCCAGCTTGCTGTCATCTGCAAATTTACTGAGGCTGCACTCAATGCCTTCATCCAGATCATCAATAAAGATATTAAAGAGGACCAGCCCCAGCACTGACCCTTGGGAACACAGCTTGGAACAGATCGCCAGCTGGATTTAACTCCATTCACCACCACTCTCTGGGCCCTGCCATCCAGCCAGCTTTTTACCCAGCAGAGAGTTCACCTGTCAAATATTCCACCTGTCAAATACACTCCACTCCTCAAAACCCTGACTTCTGTAATTTTCAGTTCTCCACAGGAAAGCAAAAAGTCAGTCAGCAAAAATATTGAGCTGGAAAGCTGGTTAGTATTTTATTACGACTTGTATCAATACCAGCTCATCAATGATGCCTTTGAGAGAATCCCTGAATGAGAAGGAAAAGCTGCTACTGATAACACTGACAGTTCCTTGTCTGCAGAACTACAGCCATCATCATTCAGCCCGGGTGGGGAGGACACACACATACAGCCAGGTGTTAAGGCTTCATCTTTCCAAATCCCAGGCTGTAACATGCAGTTCTGGCTCTTTTACCTTCACACGAAGGAACAGAGAATGAAGTCACGAGACAAAAATCGCACAGAAACTTGCATCATCGGTGTCTAGCACAGGATGTTGCACTGAGAGTGAATCCCAGAATGGTCTGCAGTTGTGGCCACATGGAACTGCCCCGGTAATGCTGCAAGATGGACGCTCATTTTCATACTCCTCCTTCTGCAGTCCCACTCCACCCTTCTCACAGAAAGCCCTTCACAATCTTGAAGTGACAGACATTTGCCAAGGACCTGAAACACACCAGCACAACTTCTAGCTCTCACACACCTCTGCTGGTCCTGCCATCAAAGATCAGCTGCAGCAGCTCCAATGAGCCAGAAGAGCCCCCGCACTCAGAGGGCAGCAGCAAAAAGATGCTCTTTCCTCAAGGTGATCCCCCTTAAGGCAGAGGCAGCACAGAAAGGTAACAGCAGCCGAGAGATGGTAAAATGTCAGACTTGTGGCTGTACAAAATGGCAGTTGAACCCTGGCAAAATGCCAAGCTGTTCACGCAGTGAATTGAGAAGTACATAGGGCCATAATTATGATTAGCATAATAAGAGAGTGGTACAACAGCTACCTACTTACTCTGAAGGGTCACAGAGAAATTATAACAAAGCAAAGTTTTAGGGAAGGACACAAAAGAAAACAATGCCTTAGCTCGGTGGTTTTTACCCAGAGTTTCTCCCATGCATGAAGCGTGGCCGGGGAGAAAGCACAAAGACTGTGTAGGAGATCAGGCTCTGAATGAGGAGCGGCCAGCCACGCCAGCTGAACTCAGACTGCTCCACAGCATATCAAAGATCATGTGGAAAACGCGACACTGAAGACAAAGGATTTTGCAGAAAAAGTAGGCTGCTTGCGTAAATCTGAATAAAACCTGGCCTCACTACAGTCCGTCAAGATTTCTCCCTTCTAACTGGAGATGGCTGTTTTCTCTCTTCCTCAAATGGAGCAGAAGAGATAAAAAATATGTGAAATTTTAACAAACAAAATCTGAACATCCAGGTACCTGCATTTTTTCATTTTGAATGTCACATAAGCCATACTTACAGAACCATTGATTCGTGCAATTAGACAGCTGTCTGGGTGAAATTTATCAGTCGTAATAAAAGTATTAGACACTATCATTGACTTTCAGACTTAACACAATATGAATATGAAAATGTCTAGATTCATCACACTTGGTACATCTACAGGAATTTGTAGAAGAGCTAAAGCTTAAACTCTAAAGTTCTTTTTGCAAACAGAAGGATAAGAGTTGTCATTGAAATCTGAACTCCACAGATGATTCTGTATTAAAAAAAAATCTGCATTTAGCAGGCACAATCTGGTTCCCCATGAACTGAAATTCCACTGTTCATACACTCACCTCTGTTTTTGATTATGCTGCTTCTGTTCCTCCTCTAAACTTTTTCCATTTACCACAGATATCAAGAACCCTGCATCTACTAAAAATGCTCCTCCCAAGGCAAGGTCAACCCTTCCCAGAGAAGGCAGCCATATGCTGTATTCCAAGTGGCTCTCACCAAGAACAACAAAGTTACAAGCCAGTACTGCCAGGGGGGTTGCCCATCTCTTTTCTTCATACAGTATCAAGCAAAACACCACCCCAAGATCTGCCTTTTGGCCTTCAGAGGCTAAAGCAGTTGGACTTGCTGGACTATCTTCCCCTTGATTTCAAACACCATTTTTCCCCTATTTAAAATCTATATTTAAAATCCAGAAAGTCATGGGTTTTCTTCTGTCTTTAATAAAAAACACCCTTCACATCTAACTGACTGCTTTCTAAGCACCTTGCTCTACACAGACAGGAATGAAAACCACCTTTAGAAAGTAATAAACCTGTCGCTTCCCACCGCGGGTGCCCCCATAAGGGAGAGCACTTTCTTCTTCTCACACACAAAAATATTTTTACTGTCACAATTCCTTCCTGACATAAATATCAGACAAACATGATCTTAAATTATGTTTTTTCTAGCTTAATTGCAGCTTTGCTGGGTACAGCAATGGGCTTCGACATGCATGGGTGCAAGCCAAGCTCAGGGACATACATATAAGGCACACACCTTAACTCTCATTACAGTGTGCTAACGGAAACATTTTAACCTCTTAAAGTTCACCAGCGGGTGACACATTTGAAACACAAATTCAGGGAAGCGCACACTGATTTTCCCAGTCAAGACCATTGATTATTAAACTTTTCACCTTCTTGTTAATAAACCCTTTATTTTAGATAAGAGCATCCATTTACTCCCAGCAGCAGCTGTGTATCTAATGCAAGACACAAAAAAACCTCCAGAATAAATGTCTCTCCTGTCCAAAAACTTTGGGTAAATGACTAGAGACAAAACAGTGGGATGAAAAAGATACACTACTGTCAGATATTTTTAGGACTGAAGAAGCAAGAGAGCATACTCTGTTTGTCTTTCAAATGCAGATTCTAAAATGCTGACTCGCATTGAACCTTAGCTCTGGGGTTTGCCACTGTTCACATTTAAATGCATCGCAACCACAGAACGCGTGTCAGCAAGTAGTGGAAAGCAACATCTGATACCACTCTCACAGCACTGACAGTACTCAGATAGTAACGAAAAAATTCACAGCTGACTGCTCTGTACCAAACATCAAACTGTTTCTACGAGAGGACAAAGCCAGGCTTTTCTGCAACCTCCAGCTCACCCATCCTGTAACTCGGAGGAAGAAATGATGCAGACTAACCAAGTGTCAGACAGAAACGTGCAAGCTCGTGGCCCTGACTCACTCATTCATACAAAAGATGTCACTTACAGAACTGGATGAACAATCAGCTCTGGACTGTACGATTTGATTACAGTTGCTGCATCTTTGGTACAAAACACATGGGATAAATCCGCACCCTACAAAAGAGAAATTGCAAAAAGAATGATCAATTATATACTTGGTAACAAATTAATCACCCCAAAGCTTATTCAGTAAATAATTCACCTCAATTCCCATGTCTCAGCATGAGAAACTAACTAACTACCTTAATTATCTAACTTCCAGCATTTTTTTCTGTTTCTCACCAACAGGACCACTGAACACACTAATCCTGAACCTTCACTCACACCTGCAAATGAGAAACGTTGCTGACAAGTGAAGACTGAAACATCACATGTGCAAGAAGAAAGAAAGGCAAGAGAACACAGCTGAACAGGAAACAAATGACACTAGAGAGGAAATCAATACTGTCATGTAATCGCAAAATACAGCAATAACAATCCATGAGCTCTACCCCAGCCCTACCATTTTCAGTCAGTGGCACAAGTCTCTCTCAGATAAAGGCTGGCACAATTTCAGCAACTTCCCCTCAGCTAAATAAAGCTGAGGAGTTTAGCCTTGAGCTTCCATCATCAACTCAAAAAATCACAGATACACTTAAAAAATAGGTAAAGCAATGACCAGGAAGCCTGATCTGCTGTCTTCCATGTTGAAATTTCCCAGGGTTAAGAATGTGTCTCCGCTGCTCTACTACTACACATTTAACATTTCAAACTTCTCAGCAACTCAAGAATTTGATCCTATGCTTCTTCATGTGCAGATGTAATGAGCTGAGACCAAGTGACCTCAGCAGGAGACCTCCTAGTGAACTTCTGCATTTGGACAGCGAGCAGAAAGCTGAGTGGCTCTAATATTTTATATAAGACAATTGAATGATAAGACTTCAGTTTTAAACCCTTGAGGGACTCCATCTTTTTTTGGGGGGAAGCTTGTAGGGGGAGGAAATGAACGCACTGAACGCACTGAAACAAACCTTCAAAAAGAACACAGTGAACAGAAAGCACTGATAGACACGAGAGTACTGAGCATGTCTTTTACGTAAGCATGATCTGTTACATCTGAATAACCACCACTGCATTTATGCAGTGCCCAGCAAATATGTTTTTAGCCATTTAATATGTCACTAAAATAACGGAGTGCACACTTCTAGGAAAAACAAAGTGGAAAATACTTCTGCTAAAGATTGTAATGTAAATAAAGTATGATATGAAAAAAAAAAAAAAAAAACATTAAATCCAACCAACAATGTTTACATATACGGTATGTATGTACACATACAGCCTAAAGCTGTACATTTCAAAGGAATGTTACTCCATCCAACAGACTGGGTGCAGAAAAAAATCTGAAGAATTCTGACTGCAACACTGAAAATGTAACTTTAAACACTAAAGTTATTTGAGAAACTATTTCAGTGAGTTTTCAAATTTCCTATCCAAGCCTCTGATGAAACAGTTCTTCCCTTAAATCTTCAATTTGCTGACAAATCTCTACCTTTACCTTACAAAAAGAAAATACAGTCATTAAGGTTGGAAAAGACCTCTCAGATCACCTAGTCCAGCCGTCAGCCTATCACGACTATGCCCACTAAGCCATGTCCCTAAGTGCCACATCTACGCGTTTCTTGAACACCTCCAGGGAAAATACTTACAGGAAACATTGCAAGTGACACATTCGTACAAAGTACTTCTACAAGTCCAAAACCAAGGATTTTCTTCGTTAGGTAGGAGACCTTTCAGAATCCAATTTCAAGTACAGTGCAGAGCGAATGCTTTTAAAGAATGGCACTCAGCCAACACAAATGATGAAAAGTTCATTTTGGATTGGTATAGAAGAACACGTACCACTTTGAGAGCTGTAATCGCAGCAAAATATGGTGCTCCTGTGTACCTAGAAGGAAATACAGTTTAAGTTAGGAAACACATTCATGAGGTCAGATCATCTGGAAATCAATCTGTCATAAAGATGACTCAAATCCAAGGGCAAACTAAAAAAAAGAAGCTCTCTCTTTTGTTTGCTGTCAAAGACAGATAAAAATGCTGCTACACTAAAGCCAATCTCAAACCTTGCTTTAATTTCAAAGGAGATGGGATTTCACCTCAGTCACCTGATCTTTTCACAGAAATGTTTATAAAGATCATGCTATAAAAAAGCAAACTCTCCTCAGACAACCAACTTTTAAAGTTTGGAGTCACACAAACAAAACAAAGCAGCAATCCAGCACTGTTTGCAAGGCAAGTCTGAGATCCATGACCTAGATCAGTCCCATCTGGTTTTAGATGCGTCACCAAATTGCCTAAACTGTGACTCTGGTTGCCCCAAATTCTCTTTACGAAGACTGAAGAGCAAGGTACAGGCAGAATCACCCTCCAGAGGTGTCTACTTGGGCCTACAGAGGTAAGAACTTAAGCCCTTTAGACTAAAAGGAAAACTAATTCCAGACTAATCAACATGGCACATTTTCACTCCTTACAGGTATTTATTAATGTCAGATCTCTTCCACAGGAGAAAGATGCCACCTCTGTTTCAAACACGGAAAATGGAAAACTGGAAGGTGTGGTGGCTTATTCAAAGTATTGTGCAGACTATAGAAAGGGGCCAAGAAACAGAGCAGAGGCTTTATATCTGGGTCGGTACAACACGTAACTGATTTATGCTGCATTCCTTTTTGCTCTGAAACACGATGCTTCTGTGACTCCGCAGCATCAGTCAGGATATCGATAGCATCCAGTATCACCATAATTTGTCATGGTTCAAATGCAAGACAAGCTGAAATGGCTTCAACAAGTGGGAATGACAGCCACAGCCTCTTGGAAACAACGCTCAGATTTGTGGTTAACTTACTCTTGACATCCTCCAACGATGCCTATCCGTCCATCTTGGCCCTTGTGCCTCTTGCCCGTTAGAGGAGGGATAACGTTGCGCACCAGCTGGAAAATATTCTCCATATCTTTCAGAGAGTGCGTTCGGTGCAGGGAGAAAGATCTCTCGATGACTGAAAAAAGAAAAAGTATTATTTAACATATGTTCTTTCCTAAACACCCGCATTTAAGTATTCAAACAGTAACAAAGTCACTAAAAAAACCAAAGCCTTACCACCTAAAGGCCTTTAACGCACTGAGTTACTAGGGAAGGCAATCATTTGTTACAGGATTTTAGGGTGTGACGCAGAGAATATTCCCACTGCTCACAGTACTAACTGAGGGCTCAGGTACAGAAGGCAACAGCCGCCCAGAACGGACACATAAACACTCTGCAACTCGTAGCATCTCCTTAGCTCAGTCTCCAATCGCCTCTGTAATGAAACTCAACCGAAATGGGAACACTCAGTAAGGACTGAGCACATCCAGACATGGAGCGAGCACACGACCGCTAAAACCACATCTCGTACTGACACCCCACCCTATTTCCATCTCCCCTGAAAGACTCCCACATCTCAGCTGACCCAGGGTCTAACTCATTGCTTTTTTTTTTGTTTTGGCAGCTGGCTACAAAGCATAACAAAGGTCTTTCTGCAAAACTCTAACCCACCGCAGTAGATTACGTTACAAAAAGCGCAAACAATTTTTATCCAGACTCCAAGGAGAGATCTCTGAGGCCAAGTTACATTTGGGGCCACATATTAAACCAACTATACACTCAGAAGGCTACGCATTCATATGACTGTTTGAAAAGACCATGAAAAATCAGAAGAAAAAGGTATTTCAATGATTGTAACTGAAGATTATCAAACAGTTTACCTAACATGAGACAGATTTGAAGACTGGCGCTTACAGCTACACTGTGATAATGACAACAGCAGGATGTACACTAAAATAATCAATTATTGCATTTCACCAAAACTCCTGGTAACTGTACAAGCCCTACTGTTCAGAAGAGCAGTTTATTTGAAAGTCAGCACTTGACTGCTACACTTCAGTCATGTTGCTTTTCTACAAATCTTCTAAAAAGCTTTCAAGGAACTGCTACAAATTAACACATAATTACCAAAACAATAACTGGCACAATGGCCCTCATCTCCAGCTGTGTAACCCTTGGTAATCCCAGCCCCACAATCCAGAAGAGGAAAAACTGTGCCAGAAATTTTTTAAAATGTAGTAAGCAAGAAAAGCCACATCTGCCCACTATCAGCAGAAAGCATCTTTTCCTCCGTCCTCCACAGAACCTGAACCTAAACCAGCCACGCTGATCTTCAGTAATGAAATGCTTTGGTGTTCAATAACAAACAATACTCCTGGCTGATTTTTACTTCCACAATCCTCCTGTAATACAGGCGTTCCGTTCCTATTGAGATAAAAAATAAAAATCCACCCTGGACTATGGCCAACATAGCATTGCAGCAACCCAGAGCGAAATGAAACACTCGTCTCCTCTAGAAATAGGGCAGATTATTTGCTTTGAATCACACTTCCTACAGCAACGGGTTTTCAGCCGCACGAGGAACACTCCCATCATCCACCTTAGGAGGACCTGAAGTCCTCTGTTTCTTTCCTGCTGTTTTTTGTAAATATCAAGAGATTATGTAATAAGCAGAAAACAGAATTAGGCAGAAAGGGATTCTCAACAGAGCCCTGCTTACCTAGGGAAACCTTAGGGCATTTTAGCTATGAACAACTGAGACCCTACCTCCTCAGAAGCTGCGTCACCCTAAAAGCCTCTTTTAGTGGATTATTACAAACGCTTTGGTGCATGTTCACTGCTGGAAAGATTCAAAACTAGAGTTTCTCTTACCACAGGTAAATACACAAAAATTGTTTGCACACAGCGCAATACAGCCATACATCTGTGTAATGAAATCCAGCAGAAGAAACTGAATTGTTGTTTCAGGCCTTTGCAGGTAATAAAACTCTTCCAACTTTCGGCGACAAACATTTTAAAAGTAAGGGTAAAGCCCTGCAGCTACCATCACACGACTGCAGAATGTCAAATCATTTCCTCAGAGATTGTCTAAAGCACTTCAGGTTTCCTTTAGGCTTCAAATAAAACCTTTTAAAACATAGAATCCGTCCATTTGCCATTTCTCTGTAAAAGTCTTCTCACTTTGAGGAAGGCTACAGACCATCTACCCAAACGAGACACAACCAAATCACCTGGGCTAAACCCCTACCAGGTCTGAGCATCCAGCCCCCGACCCATTCTACAGGCAAACGCCAGAGCATCTCAGGCAGAACTGAAACGGTCCCACGATCCCCTCAGGGACCAGGGACCAGCACGCGCCTTTTAGGATCCAACATGCGGGATTACCATCCAACCCTCGGAGTTCGGGCAGTATTTTATTTTATTTTCCTTTTCAAACCGTGATTTCTCTTTCCAGCAGTGCGAAATCCAGAATCAAAACCAAACGAGACTTGCTCCATCACAGCAGGCTACGAGGCTGACTCTGCTTTCAGCACCGGCAGAACACCCGTTTTCCTCCTGCCCACGCAGCCTGCCCCATGTACAACAAGACTCTGGTAAAGGCGAATGACGCAGGGCCACACATCTCTGAAGTCTGTTAATAAATGCTCATACCTGACTCTCAGCTTCTGGCCCACACGAATGTTACAGAAGAAAAGGTCTGTGCATGAATTGCAATTCTAGAGCACTTGCTGAGTCTTTAAAATAAACTCAGATCCCCAAAGAATTTGTAAATGGACTGTTTGAGAATAAAAACATATGTCAATATTTCCATCTTGTACTATGTCTGCTAAAGGAATACAATGTTTATGTAGAACATAAGATTCGGAATTTTCATTTAATGAAATTCATTTTAAAGAAGCTGCATTTTAACATCTGACTTTCTGGAGCGTGGGCAGAATTCCACATCCTCAGCCTCCCACACCGAGTCAGGCCTGTTAACTTCACTAGCAGCAGAACTTCTGTGACAACCTACCTAATGTTTCCACCTGCCTTTTACATACAGAACTTCCCCCAACTTCGTTTTACAGAGATGTGAATGCGGAAAGAACTCCCCAGTGTTCAAGGGTTTGCACCGTGTTATTTCACTCATTCGAATTTCTTACCGCTAACACGTCTACGTTAAACCATCGGTACAACAGCACGAATGGCATTTTAATTCCATTTCATGTCAGACAGACACCTTCACCACAATACCAAGTAATTCCAACTACCTTTTATTTTTCAAAAGCTACTTACTAACAGGGCTTTCACACGGAACTTAAAATTTAACAACTCGCTTTTATTTATGCTATAGAAGGAAGTACCTATCGGCGGAGAAAGTGCTGCTGCCATAGCATTATAATTAAAGTTATCCCCATATGAACGATGGTTTGCTCTCTGGGGTGGACTCGCTGGTATAGATTGTGACCTTTGTGATACCGTAGAAGAAATCCCTGCCAACATCTGTCCCAACATCTGTAGCATCTGGAGCTCTCGAGCGTGCTCAGCCTCACGACGCTTGTCCTCAATTTTGAGCCTCTGCTCTTCATATCTGTAAAATTTCTCTTCTGTATCCACGCTCTGTTGTAGGAATTTTTCCATCATTTTATCCAGTGTTAAATTTGTGTGGCGTTTTTTTGATCTTTTGGGCTGACTGAGCGGTGGGGTAACAGTTGGAGCACTGGAGCCTAAAACAAGAGAAGAGAGAATTATTATTTTTCTGAAGGGGTAAGAAGAAAGCAACAAAGAAAATTTCTCCATGAGATGTGGGCCTAATGTGTCACAAAGCTGTTATTCTTTTCCAGTGCAAGTTGTAATTATTTCAGCCAAATTATTTCAACCAAAGCAAAAAAAAAAAAAAAAAAAAAAAAAAAGGAAAAAAAAAAAAAAAAAAAAAAATNAACCCACAGCCTTCTACACGTTATAAAGGTAGCACAAAAATAAATCACACAGGCATCTTTTAATTGTTGTAGTACTAAACTCCAACAATGGGAGCCTTTTTGATCTTCTAAAAAGGTTTAAGCGAAGGCTATTAAATAGTATAGGCTCATTTGTGTGCTGCAGGTAATTACATTAATCTAAATTGAGTTTCAGTCTGTTGGCATCCTGGATTTGCATTTCAAAAGAACATCAGTGTAAACAACACTTTGATGGGGTTTATGTGCAAAAGGAAGGTTGGTTAAACCTCAGCCAATTGGCTGATTCCTCAGTGATGTCAACTTCTGAAGACAGGTTCATGTTTGTATTAAAAACGCAGCGTTTAGATTTAAAACAAACAAGTAACACTGCCCCCCCCAGCACACACACACACAGAGCTGAGGCTAAAGGACAAGCAAGGAAGGGGCAGGCTTTATGTGGAGGCTGATGTCTGCAAGCCTGCTTAAGTTGGAGGCAGCATTTCTGAAAGAACTCGTGCAATTAACTACGTACAAGCTACCCCTGAGCTCTCTGGCCCATCTGCAACAATAAGCAGATTTTTCAGGTATTACCTTCATCACCATCGTAACACTGATTAACAAAACGGCACATAATCTGCAGGGAACGGGAAAACCCTTCGGCGAGAAGGACGCCCGCTTCCTCGCGCGGCGCTCCTGACACTTCACCTCATCTCCGCGCTAGTTTGCGCTCGGTTCCCCACGGCTGAACACCAATAAAACCTCCTCCCCACGGCCTCCCTGCCTCCCTCCCCCGGCTCGGCTTGCAGCCCTTCCCACCCGCTCCCCTTCCAGGCGGCCTTCAGCGGCGGCGAAGCTCCCGGGGATGAGCAGGGCCGGGGGAGGCAAGCGGGGAGCGGGGCGCAGGCTGCGGGGCCGCTCGCTACTCACCGTCGCCCGGCGGCACCGGGATGGCGAAGGGGGGGCACTC
>VXAV01008664.1:6226-23104 GCA_013399715.1 Alectura lathami
CCCCTAAAGATCTTAGGTTCCTATTTTCTAGGCCCTCTTTCTCAAGAATTCTCTTAACTTCCCATTTTCAAGCAGTTCCTCACCGTTGGTTGAACATGTGTCTTGCAGAATTTTCCTTCAGGGTGCTTTCCTTTCCTGTATCAAAATGTTTTCATCAAAGCACTGCAGGACCTTACTGGATGGTCTGTGTCCCACTGTGTTCTTTTCCCAACAAACAATAAGCCTAATTAATAATCCTCATTACTATCAAACAGTTGCTCTGAATCATTTGACTACTTGCCCAAATGTAGTTAATCACAACTTTTGGTTTGCTGATCTCTAATAGGTCCCCATCATGGTAAAACCCATACATCCTTCATTTACTCTTTGTCCAGAGATCTCTAGCAGATGTCCATCCATAATATGCAGCTCATAACAAAAGCAAGTCTTTACTTATTTCCTTATCTGTCCTTCTGCAACAGATTTTACCCCATTAGTATTATGGTCTCCTGAACAGTAGTACAATCATAACTTGAGTCATGTATTAAGACTTCCATGTCTTGAAACACAGTCATTTATAACTCCACTGTTTTTAAGTGCAGAGGTTCATCTTCAAAGCACTGGCTGAAGACTGAAGATTCTTGATGGCTCATACCACCCATGAACGCTCATCAGGCGTTCTGGCTATTTTAAGATAACCACATCATCCTGTAAGTTCCTATGCTGCAAAGACCCAGAGACTTCCTTACCCTTTCTTCATGTACAGTGGGCATCAGCAAGTTCTCAGTCTAAAATACCTGTCTGTCAAATCCTAGTTGTACTAACAGTACACTTTTGAGAAAAGGAGGCTGAGAGGAACCATCACTCTCTACAACTACCTGAAAGGAGGTTGCAGTGAGGAGGGTGTCAGTCTCTTTTCTCAAGTGACAAGTGATAGGACATGAGGAAAGCATCTCACGTTGCACTAGGTGAGATTTAGACTGGATATCAGGATGAATTTTGTCACAGAAAGGGTGGTTAAGCACTGCAATGGGCTGCCCAGGGAAGTTGTGGAGTCCCTATCCCTGGACGTATTTAAGAGATGTGTGGATGTGACTTAGTGGTGGACTTGGTGGTGTTACATGATGGTTGGAGTTCATGACTGTTAAAGTCTTTTCCAACCTAAATGATTCTACGATTCTGTGACTTGGGGGCATTTTCTAGCCTTTGAAGTAGCCTACGGATTCAGGTATATCATGACATGGGGCTCCCATTAGCATCACTGGCTTCTCTACCAGCCTGGCAAGAACAGTGGCACGGACTCTGTTATCTCCTCCCATACAAGCCTCAGGGGATGCTTCCTCTCAGGAACAACACAGTGACTACAGGAACCTGCATTTCCCTACAGAGAAGCAGGAGCAGGACTTCTCTGTAGCCATGCTATGCATGTCTCTGTGTGTGAAAGAAGCCATCTGTGACTCCTTTGTCTGTTCACAGAGTTCTTTTTCTAAGAGGTGGTTGCTGCTCACACTTCTTATTTAGGCTAGGAGATAAAACACCCTCAAACAGTCAGGCCTAAATTATGATTTTAATATTTCCTTCACAAACACAAGACTGAAAATTTGCTTTTTAAGTTTTAAATACAACTCTGAGTTTTACATTGCTACAAAAGGCAGACAGCAGGCACTGGGATCTATGCTTTAATCCCACCCTAGATAAATTTAGCTCTCAGTGTCCTAAAAAACTTTAGAATGCATTAATCAGATGAGTAGGTTTTTTATCATGCTATTTGTCAGGCTAACAATAAGATCATAAGATAGACACTGAACAAGCACCTATATTTTCAAAAGTGACACGCTCCTGATAGTTTCTAATGAACTTAGTGGGAGCTGTTGATTACCATTGCCCAAAATCAAACTATATATTTGGTAACTGAAACATGGAAATAACATACTAATTTTAGATTTCCATACGAAAATTGTCATATTTTTAATGATTTATAATGTGACTGTACAATCAATTTCCAGCATACTGGAAAACTTCTCCTGCACCCTGAGATTAAGCAATGGCCTTTGCATGTGGCACATTGTATTGTGAGAGTGAAAAATTTACCTGAAAATATCCCTATTTATTTACACAGTGCACTACCTCGGAGTCATTTTTGCTAATAATCCTTACACAGTGCATCTGAAATTGTTACTCAAGTGCTTTAATTAACAAAAAAAAAAAAATAAAAATCCTGTAGCTGACTTCTGAAGATGCACCTCCTCAGCTTGATTCATAGGAACAGACCACAAGGCCATAGGTAGTCAATTTCATTTTAGAAATCTAGTAATAAAGGACTAAAACATTTCTGTTGGGAGAAGTAACAGATTCATACCATAATATGGAATATATATTTTTAAATCTTGATTAACTCTCAAAATGATCTGCCTCTGAGGATGCTGAAATAGGCTTCTCTGAACTGCTTTTGAAATACACAAAAAATGTTTTATAACAGTAAATACAGCGCTTCTCACAGGCAGCTCTTCTCTAGGTTAAACATTCACACTGTCTGGATGGACTGCGGTCTTCGTTCACAGATCTATGCTTATTTTTCAAGTACAGTATCACCCATTTTGCACAGTATGGTCTTTGGAAAGTTCCCTTGACAAGAAACAGTTCTTGCTAAGTATAAAGTGTGAAATCTGGCAATAAAGTTTTAAATTAAAAACAGCTTTTTTCAGCCGACATCCTGGCAACTGCTGTCTCACTAAAAAAATAGCAATTTGTAACCAGCATTATGTGTAGAGTGTAAGAAGATGTAACTGAATGCTCATCCTTCTGTATTTAATATATTTCTTTTAATAAATTATAAGATCTTACAATGCAGTATTTTGTACTTGTACTGGTAACAAGATAAATCCAATGGTGTAATGATATACCTAATGAAAGGTTCTACATTGCAGCATCTCTTAAGAGTATCACTTATTCCCACTGTGTTTTTGACTTTATAAACTTATTAAAACCTGTTCCAAAGAATGTACATGTTAAGTACGTTCAGTTTATACAATCTTAATGAACTAATTAGTATTAGGCTTTAAATGAGTTCCAAGAGATACCAACATCAAGTGAGAATCAATGTGCTGTACAATATATTGCAATTGTAGTTTGAAATGAAATATTAGAAACTGTATTAAAAAGAGTGTGTATATTCATACAGTATCTAAAACAGACTTTAGAAGGAACCAGTTAGCTAAGGATATATATATCTACCCCAAACGTTGCATTTAGCATCCCTAAAACACGCATTGCTTTTCTCCACCACTTTCAGAATTAGTTTGAGGCAATCTTTAAAAAACAAATAAACAAACAACCAAAAAATACATAGCATGAAGTTCTCATTAGCCATTTGGATAAATTTTTGTAAGGAGCATTTAAGCATTTAATATATTTATTTGCTATAATAATTTTCTAAGATAGCCAACGTTATTTTTATATGCCTTAATTCAAAACATCACAACACATCTCATTACTTAAAAACTAATTAAATAGTAAACACATAGCACATCAGAATTGATATTGTCTTTGAAATTTTAGAAGTTTGAGTGGCTTTTATTATCTTCTAGTATTAAAATCATTCTAGACATTGTGCAAGTATTCAGACAAGTAGTAGGTGTAGAAATACAAGCCCTTCTGTTCGGTCAGATCAGGCAGCAGCAATCTAAAAACTGCAGCAGCTGAAAGTCGAGATTGTAAGTGCCTTTAGTAAAGCTTGATATGCTTTCCTTTGAAAGTTATTTTGATGAGTAGCACTTAAAAAAGCATCCTTCAGGAGATGTTATTAAATTAATAAAACCGAATTATTTGTTTCATCCTTCTACACCTGACTTACAACCCTGCACCATGGAAGCCAGCCCAAAGCTGCCGCCAGGGTCCCATTCCCTGTGGGGATGACACTGGCTGGCCAGGCACATGCATGGCAGCTGCTCCCACCGCCGCTCTTCCAGGTCAGTGTTCCCAGAGCCCGTCAGTGCTGGGCACAACACGGCAGTGGTGAACAGGCCAGGCTGCCTGCAGTTCCTTCCCATGAACGTTCTTCAGGGAAAAAAAAAAAAAATGTTAAGGGGAAAAAGAATCAAAAAAATAACTTTATTGTCTTTCAAATACATTGCCTGTTGCAGAACCACCCACTGTCCTCAGAAAGTATCTTGCAAGGGTAAGGGGACACAGCACGGTCAGGCCTGGTGATGCTCAGCCAGGGGCTGAGACCATCCTGTGCTGGCAAGTGGCCCTCGGCCCCCAACTTCTGAGCTGCACCGGGGTATCAGTGTGGTCACCTGCTTTACTACGCACAAACAGCGAAGGCTGCAGTGGTTTCTTCTTGATAAGAAATGTCATTTACAAAATCATGTTTTCCTCTTACAGAAATAACGTGGATATCTCAGATTCTGATGTTGTTGAAAACCACTGGAATCTCAGCTCCCCCTGCTTGAAGCGTGCCGTTTGGCGGCCGGCTGTACCTCACGACGACGTCCCCAACGGCAGAGGTTCACCCTCCGCGCTGGCTGAGGCACGGCCCGCGCCCTCTTTAAAAATGGCGGCCGGCTCCATTGCTCTCAACGGGAGTGACGCCGCCATCGCCCTGGGGCCTCCATTTTGAGAGCTGCGGCTGCGTGGCCGACGGGCGGTGACCTCAGCCCGGGGAGAACAAAGGCACAGGGCGGCCGTCCCGGAAAGAGCGAGCGTCAGGCTGTGAGGCTGTGCCCTCAGCCCCGCCGGGAAGAGTGGGAGGCGTTGGCACTGCGGGTGAGATCAATTATTCATGAGGATCCTGACAGGAGACCTTGTGCTGCTGGCAGATTAGCCTCCAGTTACAGGGGGAAAAAAGGAACAATTAAAAAGGAAAATGGACCGTGAATGCAAAATAAGTATTTTGAAAGACAACCTGTGGTAGTACATCAACTAAAAAGATGGTAAGAGATTAGAATAAGGGATGTGTGATGCTATAGAAAGTTATGCGATTGTAGACTAAAGGTGAGAATTACCCTTAAACCTTCTGTCTTTTATGGAAACATTTAATGGTTTCTGGGATAGACAGTAGTGTGATACAGCCCATACCAGAGAAAATAGCTTCAACCCTGCCTGTATTTTAGTATTTTGACAAACTGTCTCCTTGTCCCTCAAGCATTCTGTCTTGGGAGACAGCAACTGAAGTAAGTGTGATGTTCCCCTGCTGTCAGATGCATCCAACAGGTGCATTTGCTCTGCAGTTCTGTAAATGTTGGTCTCCAGCACTGCTCAGGCACCATCTTTCATCTGTCCTTCCAGGTCAGGACAGATTATGGTGCATTTGGTTCTTTATCATCGTTGTTCTAGCCTTGTCCGTGTCTATCTTGATAGCTGGGCTGGATGCCACCACTTATTTTCCATGTTGTCACTGTTAATGACCTGTATAGTTTCCTCATACAATTCATGTGACAATGCATCTTGTAAAGCTGCCTTTTGCCACTTTTATTGTAACAAAGTGATGGTTGGCCTCACTGTATGCTCAACTGTGTGTAGTTACATTGGGTCTCTGTCTCTGATCATAGAAGAAGGTCTACTTTGCCTTATCATCCTAATTCAAACACTTCATGGTTCTGTTGTTGTTCTTCCTGAAAGCAGATAATCAGTTCTTTAGTCTACTGCTTACCACATTTTTAGTTTCTGAAAGGATGCATCTTCATTGTTAAAAACAGCTAAACTAGTGCTCTGTTTCTCCACCTGGCTTTTGATATTGCCTTGCTTTGGTCTTAATGGCCAGTTTTGCCTATACTCCAATTATGTTCAGTGCAAAGCCACTTAAACTCTGCTGCCAGGAATGGGAGTGCTTTGCCTTAGTGTGGCCCTTCTGGGCCTGGCCATCAGCCAGGCTTCGGTGACCTAGTCCAGGACTAGGTCACATGAAGATTTCACCTGGTCACTTGAGAAAGCAAAAGTAAAAGTAATTAAAAAAAAAAAAAAGAAAAAGAAAAAGGACATGATTTCTTACTTTCTTTTAAGCCATGCCAAATACTGAGAAATAAAACATTTTTGCCACAGAGAACTCAGGCAAGAGTCATCAAATGATTAGTAGCCAAATAAAGAAACCTCCTCTCACTAGATCTGTAGTCCCTATGCAGGCTCAGAAAGGGCAGTATTCTTTCACACCCAGGCTCCAGCCAGTCTATTCTCCCAAATCAGTTGGCTTCTCCATTTTAGAGATTAACTGAAAACTGTCTTTTGGGAGTGTGTGATATGTCCAAAGATTCTTCTCACTTCTTTCCACATCCTATCAAACTCATCATAATGTGTGAGCATTGGGCTAGTACAAGAAAAAATTTCTCCACTGTTCTGGTCACAGCTCTTCCTTGAGTATCCATCAAGTAAATCCAACTGTAAAAAGCTAAATTACTGGCTTTTTGTGACCACATAGTTCCAGTTTGGTTTGACAATGTCTAATGGACTTGTACACAGGGTCCTGGAATACCACCGAGTTCCAGGTGCTTCTGGATCATGACATATTTTCAAACTTCATGTAGGTTTACATACACTCTAAACGAGGCATTGTTTCCTAGCAAGTAGGTACAAATCCTTAGCTAGGCTCATGCATGTGTGCATCCTATGGTGTAGATGCTATTGGTTGTTGGTTTTGCATGTATGTGTGGTGCTTTGTACGTTATTTGCATTGCATATATTGCAATGTAGGTTACATCAAGGATGCCTCATTGTGAGGCATCATGTGATCACATTATCTGATTTGCAGAGTTGTAATAGGGATATCTGGCTACTTTTTTTTTTTTTTTTATTCTTTCAAGTGACGTTCCTACATGCAGTACTTCCAGTCCTTTGCCTGATTTTAAAAAATGACCATGGTGTCCCAGTTTTTGTCAGAATTGTAACACCTAATGAACATTATTTGCTTTGGGGATTTGTCCTGCTCACTTATAACTGGGATTCTGTGTGTGATAATATACTGTTAATCATGGGAATTTATACTGGAAGACTTCCTTTCATTTGAGGATTCAGATTGCTTGGAAGTTAATTCATATTACATTACATTACCCTTGTGAAATGAGTAAACATTTCCCTCAGTGCAGAAATTGAGATACTAAGAAGTTCAAGATTTGTAGATTGTATGTCCTATAGATACGAACAGAAAAATGGCCTTATTTTTGAAGGTGGTGAGTACTTACAGCTTCCACTAAATTTAACCTCTAAATTTTGTCACCTACTATTGAAAATACTTCAGTAAATTGCCTAGGGTGACAGGGTAATACGTTTGCAGGAAGTGTCTGCCTTTGCTCGGTCTGACATTCAAACCCCTATCTTAGCTCCCTTGACATTCCTTACTGTGCTTACATACCAAAAAAAGGGGGGGGCAGAACAAAAAATAAAAACAGAGCTCATATATGTAGAATTAGTCAATCAGCCAATCTAGAAGCTGGCAAATGTGATGTTACGTCTTAACTTCTGTGTGGATGGTAAGTACAATTCCTAACAGATTTCTTCATTTCTGGGCAGCCAAGCAATCTTGTAGTGATTTGCAGTAACTGTCAAACCAGGTAGCAGCACTGTACGGACCTGTGGGAGCAGCTCTGTAACCGGTGTTGTAGTTAGGAAGCACTCAGGGCAACAATTCCCTGCTAGAAAGCTTAAATATCCTACCCAACAGAAGTAGGAATTGGCTAGCTGCTACAGGAGGGTCATCTCTAAGTGAAGGACGTTTTCCTTGAGATTAGGCTGTCACTGCAAGGTTGCCTGACCTGGAGGCATGTAGAGTGGTGGTTTATTGTATTTGTCAAATGAGCTAAACTGCCCTTTCATTTGTTTAGGAATTAAAGCTTGCTTGGGAGGTTAACTGGGTTGCCTGTGGTCTTTTTTGTTCTGGTCTGGAAAGAGAAAATTATATTGTATAGACTATATTATATGGACTGTAACTTTTGAAAAACAAAACAAAAAAGTGAGTCTACATTTAATGTTTCCATTAGTTTCAAAGTTTTTGGTTAAATTCTCTGCTACCTGCCTGATGGCTGAGTTACCTCCTTACCAAGGTAACTTTACCTTAATCCAAGGAAGAGCTGGTAGCAAGAGATATGTGTCCATGCCTCATTTGCTCCAGTTCAGCCTGCTATTTTAGCTAATGCTCACTTCAGTGAGCTGCAAACCAGAAAGCTGGCAAGACTTGGGAGAGAGATGGCTAACACAGGGATAGAAAAGTTTAAACTGCAGCAGGATGTTCTAGGCTTCCTCCTCAAATTCCTCGGGTGCAGTTGTTACAGGGACACTCTTTGTCATGCTCAGACAGATGGATACATCCGAATTCCCGATCTCAAAGGAGATAGTATTCTGGGGGTATGTTTACTTAGGGAGTGTTTCTTCCTTGCCCCAGAGGAAGATGAGCCTTCTTTGACTAATGCTGTTTCAGGCTAACATAAAATGCAGTACTACACCTCTTTGTTATCAACAAATGTTGATAACATTCACTTGCTCCTCTTCCCCTCCTTTGTTTCTTTAGCTGTGTTATTTCCCCAGTCCCATTAATTTGTGGCTTTATAAGTAGCTGAGAAATGTGTTAAACAAACAACCAAAAAAAAACAAATGGGACAGTAGGAAAAGTCAAGGGAAAGAATGGACATGGAGCAGAGTTCTATAAAACTGTGCAAGTGGTGCTGCTAGTCATTAGGTACAGGCACAGGACTTGGAGACTTGGATTCTCAGGTTTTTGTGAAAATAAAATACAGTAAAATAAAACAAAATACTTAAATCTGATCTATGTGTGGCACAATTCTAGACATACACCTGAATTAACAAATACTGAATAGAAACTATAGCAAGCTGAAAACAGCTTGCTAATGCCACATTACACAATATGAAAATAAACTTAATTTTCTGAATATCTGCAACCTACATCTACTCCCTAGATAGGTCAGCAATTTTTCTCTTAAATATTTGTCTACCTGTCAAAGATAATATGGTGAACTAGACGTGCTTGTTATGGCAGTACCTGAATTACTGTGCGCTAAATGACACACCACAGCCTACCTCAAAAATCATTCGACAAAATACAACTGAAATGAAATATGAGAAATAATTGTGAAAACAATGCTTTGGCTCACCTAATTTCACATTATTTCAGAGTTCTGATTAGCTAATTTTTTTTTTTCAGGATAGTAAAATATTTTAACCTGTAGAAAATGCTCAAGAATTGTAAATACTATTTATTGTCTAGCCATAAGAGTGATTGATGAATATGAGTGCAATCAAAGAGGTTAGGTAAAAGTATTAGATAAACTACTGAAAAATGAATTCACACATTCCTGATTGAGTTAAATTATTTTTCTTGCTAAACACAAAACCCAAGCCTAGACTTGAAAAGGAAAAAAAAAAAAAAAAGATGTCTTATACTTTTCCAAATTATAGTCATTGCCCATTGTAAAAGTTCTTACATTGTTCAGATTACAGAACATTTTCAGCGCCAGTGGCATTTTGGAAGAGTAAGTCAATTCACAGATTCTTACATCCCAATTAGAAAGGAAAATGAAAAGAAGAAATCCCTGTACAAAGATGGATCATAAGAAAATTGACACGACAAATTATCTTAATCAGAGATTAGAGAAGATGTAAATAATCAAATGCAAGAAATATATTTCTACAGATTGTGAGAGAGATGATTTGAAGTAAAAGACAACAAACACATCATGGGTCATCTACATCCTATTGGACATCAAATGAATTGTCCCTTAATGGAATGGAAGCCTTTAAAAGCCAAATGTTTCTCTCAGAATCACAGAATGGTTGAAGTTGGAAGGGCCCTCTGGGTCCACCTGGCCCAGCCCCTGCTCCAGCAGGGACACCCAGAGCAGGGTGCCCAGCACCACGTCCAAGCAGTGTTGGGAGATCGCCAAGGAGGAGACCCCACAGCCTCTGGGCAGCCTGTGCCTGAGCTCCTTCACCTGCATAAAGAAGTGTTTCCCAGTGTTTAGATGGAACTTCTTGTGTTTCAGTTTGTGCCCATTACCTACTCTTCTAACTGATTCAATTCACTAACCCAGCAGAAATTAATTCAGCAGAAAACAGCGTACAGTCTTTTGTTGTTTAGTGAGCTAACTGGATCATGGAAGAATCTGTGGAACGAGGGCCAGTGTGAGCACGGTGTGGCCAAGGGTGAGAGGAAGGCAGGGAAGAGAGAAGCAGCAGAGGAAGGAATGGAGTGTTTACTCCCCCTTTGATTTATTTACTCGCTTGACAATGAACTGTACTAGATCAGCTTGGCTGCTTGTGGAAATCTTAAGCTATCTTAAGCATACTGTGAGCATTGTTACTAAATCACTATATGTGCAGACTACAAATCCAGGGAATTAAGGGAAACTGTTCATAGCACATTCAAAGCCCAGCTTCTTTCTTGCCTGCTAATGCAGTGAAATCTTAAATTCACTAGGGTAGTAGAGAAGGCATTGAAAAGGATTGCTCACTGTTCCTAGAAGTCGCCATGATAAGAAACTGAGGTAGCCTGTTCTTGGAACTACATTACCTCAACATCAACAATTTCAGCGCCAGCCATGCGTCCTGCTAATCTAGCGTTTGAGCACTAGATGTTAACAGCATCTCCAGCCGTTCCCCTGTTTCCAGCTATGCTGTTTCATGCATTTGCTGTGATACTCTCACACCTGCACTTAGGACCAAAGGCTATGTATCACAACTTCTCAGTGCAACGCCACAGCCCTCTCCTACTCGGTGAACGCATGCTCCAGAGGTGGTGAGTCAACACTTCTCTGCCCCCTGCACCTAAATGCATCATGGAGAAGAGGAGTAGTGTTTGCTCTGCATCAGGGTCTGTGCTGCGCTGGTAGTGTACTCCTCATCTTCAGCCCAATGCTCACCTCTACTGATGTGATCCCAACAACAAACTCTTCCTGCACCATAAATGGTGTTACAAGTACTGAGGAAGAAAATACCTGATGGGTGAGGGGTTAGTATTTTGAACTACCTACTGCTGTTCCAATGGCGTAGCTCAATTTTGAGTGATTCTACCACCAAGATCACTGCAGTAGGTTTCCATCACTGTACTGTGTGATTATTCGGATGGTAGCTGTTCTGCAGAGGCCATAGCCTCAGACAGACTGGTGGTGAGTCTTCTTCATAGTGTGCAGAGCACAGAAAGAAGAATAGCAAGCAGTTTTGGGATATGGAGAAACTCAGATCAGGGTTAAAGAGTCAAGAGTTGGTTAAAGTTTGCCCACATCATGTGACATGGGAGAACCTCGGGAAAGAGATGGGCTTTAGGGACAGAGAAAGGCAAATATGCAGTGGGAAGTGCAAAAGGGAAGGCCTCTGGGGCCTGCAGGCTATTTTGGTTGGGCTGAGTGCCTAGCTTTGGGGTAAATTGCAACTGCCTGAGTTTGTGTTAAACTGCTCTGAAGAAAATGGCCTGAATAGAGCATGGGTGTGGCACTGTTTTCTTTCAGCATTTACAGCCCGCTTAGATGTCTGCCAGTCACTTTGTTCCCTAAGAACTGACTGATTGGATCTGCCAGGAACCTTTACTTATGTTGTGCTGACAACACACTGATTGCTTAGAGATAAACTTAAGGCTGAATGTATTTGGGGATGTTTCCGTAAGGCTTTTACTTCCCACTTTTGTTAGTAGCTGTCACTCTTCTAGAGAATAAGTGAACACTATATACTGAAAAATATTCAAAACTGTTTGCATTGTATGCATTGATATTATGGGTGAGCAAAATAGTTTTAGAAAAGTTAGGTAAATTTTGTCTAGCCTAAATGTCAATCTGACATTTATATCTTTATAGACAAATATGTTTACTTATATTTTCAGTCCTTGTTTCCCTGAGACCAGTGTGGTTTTAAAGAGTAATATAGACATCTCATACTCAGATAATTCTGAAATATTAGATTTTCATTCATTTAAATATATATCTATATAAATTGCATGCATAGAAGTGTCTGCTAACTGTATTACGTTATGCTTTATGGATTAATTTCTAAATGTGATTCATACATTTTTCTCTTCATGTCAACACAATAAATTTATCTTGTTGAATTATGCTAATATTGAACAGGGAAAGGAGGCCTGCCCACCTGGTTTAAAAGTAGAAAATCCAAGTCATCCTGTCCATCTGGGACCAGAGAGATAATTTTGTTGTAGGTTTTCCATCTTTATTTTCCCTTGATTTATCGAAGTTCTTGTTGATAATTCCAGTGTTTGTCACCAGATGGCACTGCAATGACATGATCTTGTAACCACTCCTAAAGCCCGAGTAGTGGTCGGACACTCACCAGGTAGTTACGAAGTACCGTTCACTTGGTCGGATACACCTTCAGCGTGTATCACCTTTCTTTCTCCACGCAGTCATGTTTATACATTCAGGCTTGTTGGCACAGCCGTGACAGTTGATGTTTTTAATATTTGTAACTGAACTTTGTACGAACAACTAAGCAGTGTAGACCAAGACATACAGTAGGCTTGATTTGTCCAGATATTGCCATTAGTAATATTGCAGGCAAACACTGTCTTTAACTGCAAGAGATGAACGGCAGCAGCTCCCGCCTGTGCCAGGTCTTGCGCACCTGAAGGAGGCGTGCCTCAGTTGCCTGGCCCTGCCCTTGTGCACAGAATGCCAGCTTCAGACGGTCACTGCCTGTAACATTCCCTACTTTCTCAATGCAGAATTTCATGCCTCACCTTGTTTCTCTCTTTGTACCATGCGCTACCAAATGGAACATCCCACTCCATCCTCTCCGTTTAGTGGTCCCTGGTATATTCAGTCATGGTCTTCCACTGCAGCTTGAATTACAAGTACAGAGCCAAACAATGATTTGTTGCAGATTCTAGGAAGTGAAAAGGAAGACATCTGTGTTGAAAGAAATGTGCTGAGCAGTAAAACTGCTACTAATACCTGATCAACAGCAGTTGCCTCTGTTGAGAAGCTGACTTTAGCATAAATGCAGCTGTCATCGCTGAGATGCTGTTATCTGAGCAATCACTTTGAAATTGTTTCAAGGGTAAATACATGTTTTTATAAAACATACTTTTATTTGCAGATCAAGGTGTTTGACCTACAGTTCTACATCTGTTTTCTGCTACTAAAATGTCCTCCAGGGAAGAGTGATTGCACTATGGACAGTAGTGTATACACAGAATACTGTATTTATGTTAAAAAAATGTAAATACAGAACCATTTGCAAGATCATAATTGAAAGCTATAGATGCTTCAGAAAAGGGAGTCTAGTAGCACAGGAAAGGGTGAAATATCCCTAATGTAAAACATTGCAGCCTTCTTATGGTCTTGAATACCATGCCAAAACCAACTTTGTTAGTACACAATTAGGGTTTTCTGCTTGGACCTTTTGAATGTCAAGTTGAATCAGTGGACAAGAGAAAAGCCAATGGTTTCATCTGTCTGGACTTCAGGAAGGCCTTTGACCCGGTCCCCCACAACATCCTTCTCTCTAAAGAAAAAGCTGGAAAGCTATGGGTTTGATGGGTGGACTTTATGATGGATGAGGAACTGGTTGCAAGATTGTACCCAGAGAGTGGTGGTCAACGTCCGGACGGAGATCAGTGACAAGTGGTGTCCCTCAGGGGTCTGTTCTGGGACCAATACTCTTCAGTATCTCCATCAACAACATCGACAGTGGGATTGAGTGTGCACTTAATCAAGTTGCAGATGACACCAAGCTGTGTGGTGAGGTTGATACGCCTAAGGGACAGGATGCCATGCAGAGAGACCTAGACAGGCTCGAGCTGTGGGCTCAGGCTAACCTCATGAGCTTCAACAAAGTCAAGTACAAGGTCTTGCACCTGGGTCACGGCAACCCCCACTAATAATACAAGCTGAGGGATGAAAGAATTGAGCAGAGCCCTGCTGAAAGGGACTTGGGGGTACTGGTGGATGACAGCTGGACATGGAAGAGCAGCCATCACAGCCATCACACCACATACATCTGTGCCCTCACAGCCCAGAAAGCCAACCGCATCCTGGGCTGCATCCAAAGAAGCGTGGCCAGCAGGGCAAGGGAGGTGATCCTGCCCCTCTGCTCTGTGCTGGTGAGACCCCACCTGGAGTGCTGCATCCAAATGTGGATTTCTCAGGACAGGAGGGACATGGAGCTGTTGGAGCGTGTCCAGAGGAGGGCCACAAAAATGATCCAAGGGATGGAACACCTCCCTGTGAGGGCAGGCTGAGAGAGTTGGGGCTGTTCAGCCTGGAGAAGAGAAGGCTCTGGGGAGACCTGACAGCGGCCTTTCAGTATCTGAAGGGGGGGCTACAAGAAAGAAGTGGACAGACTCTTTAGCAGGGTCTGCTGTGATAGGACATGGGGAAATGGTTTTAAACTGAGAGAGGGGAGATTTAGACTAGATATAAGGAAAAAAAAAATTCACAATAAGGGCGGTGAAGCACTGGCACAGGTTGCCCAGAGAAGAGGTGGATGCCCCTTCCCTGGAGACCTTCAAGGTCAGGCTGGACAGGGTTCTGAGCAACCTGATCCAGCTGTAGATGTCCCTGTTCCCTTCAGGGGAGTTGGACTGGATGGCCTTTAACGGTCCCTTCCAACTCGGATGATTCTATGATTCTATTGAATAAACATGGACTTCAAAAAAAAAAAAAGCTACAAACCAAAAAATTATTATTCCTCTGTTCCTCTGAAATGACTTTCTAGTCCATCTGCATACGAAGTATTAAATATAATACCAAACTTAAGGAGAGTGGGTGGAACAGATTGGCAGAACTCCTCACATTATACAAGTTGCAAGTAGCAAACCATAAAACAATTTTTGAACGTTTACAACAGAAGGAAAACACTGGAACAAAAATTTCAAGGGATCCATTTTGTCCCTTTCAAAATGTTTTTAACTGATGTCAGTTGCAAAGCGTCATCCTGCCACAAATACTCCAGGCACTTAGGCACCAGAATGAGAAAAGTGTTAAATGATACAGTGTAAAGGAAGGTGAAGAAGTGATTAAACATCGTAGAAATTGGGTTCTTTTTGTACATCATGCTAAACCATTTGACTGAAGGGCATGTCCAAATGGCCCCTGTTCGACAAAGTTTAAAAACAGTGCAAATATGTGTTATGGTTATGCCGTGTCTCTAATGAAGGCAAGCTATGGCTGCCCGAGCATATTAAATATATGTATATTGTAAATGTACTCGTTATTTTCTTGTTTTTGGAATTTGGAACATTACTGAGCTATTTCATTGGACTGTGATTCACTATAGAGAGGTTGCTGTAGATAAGGAAAGGTAAGATTAGTATGGAATTCATAGACATGTTTCTCATATTGACTTTTTATAGTGCAATCATGGTTTTATATATTTAAATGGTTGTAGCTTTTATTACTAATGTAATTCATAAATTTGTGCCTGAAAATGATGGCAACTTTATTACACAGAGTTGGCAATAACAAGCAGACAATGCGTCTCCCTTTTCCCATCTACTGAGCTTTGACTTCCTACAAAGTATCATTTCTAAAGTATCTTTCACTCACCCTCCTTACACACCAGTTTTCAAAAAAAAAAAAAAAAAGATGTTGGTTTGTTCGAGTAGTTCCTTTTTTGACTCAATATTCATTACTGAATGCTAAATATACTACAAACCATACCTCTTTGGATCCCTTCCTGCTGCTCTAAACCTTCCCCGTGTTCCTATGCTGCCTAACCTCTTGCCTTTACTGTCAGTAGATGCCCTTCCCTAGCCTCTTATTTTCTGATTTTCAGAACTTTGAATCTGGGTTCGTTTCAATGCCATGTACCCAGGAGGCTGCTTCAGAAACAGGTGGGCTTAGACAGTGATTCCTGCTGTCTGAGAACTCATGTTTTTTCCAGATGCACATGCTTGGACCTTCCAGGAAAAGACTGAGATCTTCCTTGTACCTCAAATGGAAAAACAGGTGGAAGACCTTAGACCGTTCCCCAACAAACATGGAAGTCACTCAGCAATGGGTTCATGGTTGTTGTGGAGCTAACTTTTCCTTCAATATATCATGCTTGTTTTTGCTTTTTCAGAAGAACAGCCAATGTCATGCACTAGCCAAGTAAATACTATCCACAGGAGATTTTCTAGAGGCTTTTTATTATCATTTTCTTTCTATAGTTGTATTAATAAAATAATTTTCTCCTGCAGTCTTGCTCTGTTGTCCACGAGCTCCCCTGCTTGATGCAAAGCTACTTGGGCACCTAAAGCACTCACCCTACAATGGTAATTAGAGCCAAGAACTGTTTATTTTATCAGGATTCCTATGAGGTCGTACGAGCTTTGTCTGAGCTCCCATGCAGCAGCTGAATTACTGGTTGAATCACAGATGAAACCATGAAAGTGTGCATCTGACAGAAAAGTGGGTGAAAACAAACAAACAAACAAAATGTAGCCTTTTGCTGCAGCTGATAGCCACGGAGTCCCAGCTACGAGAAGGGGTGCTCAAGCAAGGAAAAGCGTGGCCTCACACCTCTGAGAAGAAAGCCATCAGCTTTACAGCAACAGCTGCAGCCCTGTAGTACAGCACGGCTCGCTGTGCCGGCAGCACGTGTACCAAGGCCTGCCCCCGCTCAGGCTTGCCTCCCGCACCTAGCCCAGTGAGCGCTCTCCCCGCAGCCCGCAGGCCCTCCCTCTCGCCTCCCGAGCCGCTCCACAGCGCTCGGCTCTTCCCCTCCCCGCGCCGTTCCCCTGCAGTCTCCTCGGCAACCGCCACCGGTCTCAGCAGGCCGCTGCCTGCCGTCCTTCCCTCAGCAGAGACCCTGCCGGGGGGCTCCTCCGCCTCGGCACGGACTACAGCGGAGCGCGCAGGACCGAGAGCAGCGCCCCGCCGAGCGCGGCCGGATTTACGGCGGCACTCCGCGCGGGCGGGCGAGGCCCCGAGGGAGCCGCGCTGGCTGAAAGCAGCGAGGAAGCCCCTGGCT
>VXAV01008664.1:23254-34842 GCA_013399715.1 Alectura lathami
GGACCGGATTGCGCAGGCGCCACGGCCGGAGAAGGAGCGCGGCCGCTGGTGGGCGGCGCTCTCCTCAGGGACGTTGCAACTCGCCGAGGGCGGCCGCGGCGCCATTTTGAATGGGCTGCGGGTGGGCGGCGGTGGTTGCTGAGCGCGGCTCTGCGTCCCCCGAGGAAACCGGCGAGAAGGGAGCGAGGTCCGAATATGGCAGCTAATAGAAACCTGAAGCAAGTGCGGATCGAGAATAGCTCGCCGGCGGCGCCGCTGGGGATGGTGGGGGGTGGCGGCGGCGGCCTGAAGGGATTGCGGGGCCTAGAAGCCGAGAACGAGGCGGCGGCCATGGCGCTAGGGCCGGGCAAAGAAGCTGGAGATGAAGAGCATGAGGCTGGGTTCACCATCGATATCAAAAGCTTTCTCAAGCCTGGCGAGAAGAGCTACACGCAGCGCTGCCGGCTGTTCGTGGGCAATCTGCCTACTGATATCACCGAGGAAGATTTCAAGCGCCTCTTCGAGCGCTACGGGGAGCCCAGCGAGGTCTTCATCAACCGGGACCGTGGCTTTGGCTTCATTCGCCTGGTGAGGGTTCGCGCGAGCCTCTGCGGTCGCCTCGTGGCCCAGGCGCTGCCTTTGCAAGCGGGAGACTCCTGTCCCCTGCCCTCGCCGTCGGGCGGGTGAAGAAGCGCAGCAGCTGCCTCGCGTTCTCTTTTTGTCCTTTGCACGCGCTGTTCCCTCGGCTTCCTCTTCCTTCTCCCCCCTCCCCTGTTTGCCTCCATATCTCCAAGCCAGAGGCCTGCGCTGCGAGCAGCCTTCCCAGCCCTTTCCGTTTCCATCTCGCTGCTCGGAGCCTCTGCGGGTTTCGGGGCTGGTTTCGGGTCTCTCCACCGGTTGCTGTTTACGTGCTGCCGAGGGTGCTCCTGCAGCCTGTTACTCTTCGGTGAATGGAAGATGTGGTTGCAAGATCTGCTTTGTTCGTGGAATATACGTATAAATATTTTCCTTGTTTAATTGTGAGCATTTATCGTGCTTCAGGACTGGATATTTTCCTTCTTTGAGCCGAAGCAGATTTCAGTCAGTACAGCTCATTATGAGTGTGGGTTTGGCCTATGAAAATACAGTAAATTTTTAACGATTGGGAGGTTTGTTTTGAAATACAAAATGTGCTGCTCACACATCTTGAAGGCTAAGAACACATAATTCAACATCCCAAAGAACTGGGAACTTGGTTTGTTTAAATTAATTGTGTCCAAATGAGACTAGATTTTTAGGGATCATACATTTCGATCAGTATTGCCACAAGTTGAGCATACAGGAAAGGAATGATCCTAAAAAGCTTGCAGTGCTGCAATTTCAATTTAACGTTTCAATTTAATGTGCAGGATTAGTTTTTATGACTACCATGTCTGGAATGCTCGGATTTATATAGATCAGAGAAAAGCTTTAAAATGCTTTGTGTGTCCCTGGCTAGGATTTTTTTCTGTATATTTTACTGGTTAGGATTTAAAAAAAAAAAAAAATGGTTGTCAAAGATAAATAAATGTAGCATTCTGTTTTTTACTGTGACAAAATTCCCCGACCTGAAATAGCCGTTTTCTGGAGGAAGTGCGATATATTTGCATACATACATACTCAGTTTTGCACAAAATAGAGGTCAGATATAGCATTTATCTGAATGTCCCTTTTCCACTATATTTAGGGAATATTATTTTTTAACAGTTTCTGTAGTCGGTTGAGTTGTGGGAAAAATGCCTGCAATCTCAATAATGATTTCTTTAAATATGAGGGATTTCAGATATAAAATCAGTTGAGAATTTCCAAAATGAGAAAAAAAGCAGTTACTGAGATGGGCTTGTCTCATAGATGCACGTGCAGAAAATCCATAAGCGTGAGAGGACTGAATTTTGTCATTTCTTGATGAAACTGGAATTAACCATCCACCGAGAGTTCATCCAACAGCAGTAATAAGCAAGTGTAATATTTTCATTGAAAGAATGTTTTCATTGTTTAAAAAACAAACAAACAAACAAAAAAACCCCAAACACTCAACACCTTAGATCCTGTAATGTGATCTCTGAAAATATAGTTTCCTAATATATGAATAGAAATGCTTCTGTAGGTAAATATGAAAAAGCATCAAGTTTTCAGCACTGCTGAAAGCCTTTACCAGAGCAGCACAGACGCATCTGTGATGATAATATGTTAAGTCTTCTAATGTGTAACAGAAGTTTACACCCAAGTATTTTTTTTGAATCAGTCATAGCAGATGAAAAGTGCATAATTCTTTCAATCAATGGAAGAAAGAATGGTAAATGACTAATGAGAATATGCTCAAGTTAGGGAAAGAAAAAATGTTCCTTTTCCAGGGGTGGGGGTTCAGGGAACAACACCACAAAAGCAATGTCTGTTGTCTTTGTAAGTAAAATATATGCAATATTTTATATCTTGAAAAAGGAATCTAGGACACTGGCTGAAATAGCAAAGGCAGAACTTGACGGTACTATTTTGAAGAGCAGACCACTTCGAATTCGATTTGCCACACATGGAGCTGCCCTGACAGTCAAGAATCTTTCACCTGTGGTTTCTAATGAGCTGCTGGAACAAGCATTTTCTCAATTTGGGCCAGTGGAGAGAGCTGTTGTTGTCGTAGATGACCGTGGCAGAGCTACAGGAAAAGGTTTCGTAGAGTTTGCAGCGAAACCTCCAGCACGGAAGGCTCTAGAAAGATGCAGTGATGGGGCATTCTTGCTAACAACGTAAGTTCACAGGTTTTTGTTTGAATTTGTGTTGTGTGGTTTTAATGTGAAAGAAAACAGCATTTGTGGGCATTTCACAGTTGTTATTTTCAGGTGATGAAAGCCATGAGGTGAGAAATAAGGTGCTTTACATGAATACCCAAAATACTTGAGCTTTTTTTCTTTTAGTGTGGAGAACCATGTTTTTCTGCTGACTGCTTACAAGTCTTGTAATTACCATGGTGTCTGATGGCAACATTTTGCTTTTCCCTCCCTATTTAGTGGGGGTTTTTCTACGAGGGCACTCATCCTGATCCCAGTAAGAACATGACAAAGGTATTTTTTTCAAGAAGGCTTAATTTATAGCTTGCAAAGCCGTAAGTGTTTTTTTTTTTTTTTTTTTTTTTTTTTTGTAAATGTAGACTTGGATTTTGCACCAGAGATTTCTGGAAAAAATTCAGGGTCAAGCAAGCTTATGAATTGCAGCACTTCTCTACAAACAGCTCTTATTTCTGTACTTGCTGATAAGAGTTGGTAACTGCTGTGCTTTCATGGACCAACTAGTGACATTTTCAAATACTTTCTTAAAGACTGAGGGATATGATAAATACTCAGGAATGCATTTGTTTCTTTTTTTTTTTTTTTCCCTCCTAATTGGAGAAAATAAGGCTGTGATTCCACAGCACTGAAGCTTGCTGCCATCAAAAGGGGGAACTTGCAGTTCCCCGACTCTTCCCACCATGGATGTGCTGTTGATCCTTTACCTCCTTGAGAACTGTTTCTGATGCTTCCAAAAGCCACTTGTACTTAGTGAAACAACGCAGGAGGATTCAGCTGCATTTGTTACATTCATTTTTGGCTGTTTTAGGAAGCAAAGGTACTTGCTAATGTGAATGTTAGTAACACTGGGTCCAGCTGAGGATAAAGCAGGAAAATATGTTGCCAGGAAGAGATGCAGGTGGGAAAAGGGTTTGGAATGCCTCTTTCTGATGATAATCTCATAAATCCTGCCTGTAACTGATCTGAATCCTGATTATCTGACCCAGTGGATACACAGTAAAATCAGTCTGTCTTTGCTAATAGCAGGTGGCATCAGCAATTTGTACTTACTTGTTCTTATTTACTTAGGTGGTTGGAATTTTCTTGTCATTAGTGTTTTAGTGGAAGCAGGGTGAGCCACACTAGGCAGCTAATCTCTTTCAGTGAATGCTATAGTGTTACATGAGTACTATTCTTGGTGTGACAGATGTGGCAGGGAAAATGAAGCTGGGATATGAGGGAGGGGTATTCTTGTTTTAGTAACTGCTGGATAGCTTTGTTTGATGGAAGTGGTCATCACCTAGCAAATCAAAAGCGCTTCGTCTTTGTCTTCCAACTGCGCATTAGGAAACATGTCAGACGCCCAAGCAATGTCATCAGTATGAATCTACTGCTATGGTATTTTTAACGTTTTGCTTCAGAATCAGAAACTTTACATTTTAGGTGAGATCTTTTTGCCTGAACAGAAAAATCTTTCAATTCATGAGCCAAATAAAACTAGGCATTGAAACATTAATTTAGAGATGTAGAATTGTTCTTGTAAATCATCAGCTCGTTACCTCCACAGGTCAGTTGCACTTAAATACCAGAACTGCCAGTAATTCTCATGCAGGTAATTTTAGGAGGAACAGTTGTGAAGTTGTGCTCTATGCTTCCAGGCTGCTGCTTTCCCCTGCTGATCTGCCTTGATGCCCAACGGTTTCTTTTCCAGCTGTGCAGAGGTTTTTTTTGTTGTTTGTTTCATAATTGAAGATTTTATTCTGCTATCTTTACCTTAGCTAATACCTGACTCTGATTACTGTAGATGCTGTGAACTCGAAGAATAGGCTCTAAATAATGCAGAAGTTATTCTCCAATTATGATTGGAAAATAATTGCCAAAATATCAATCTGTTTTTAATTGTGGAGTAACTTTAAGTAGTAACCCTTCATGTTGTGTGACAATATGAGTTGAGTGAGTATTGCTCTGTTTTGGCTTTGTTTGGCGCTTTACCGATATAATCATGGTCCCCACACTGCCTAAATAATTAGTAATTGTAATGTTTTTGATTTTTTAAGTATTCCCATAGTTCACAGCAGACAAAACTGCATGAAGTCAGTCGTATTTTCTAGGCGGAATAGCTGGTTTTGGGTGTAGAACGAATAGTCACTTTCCAAGGATATTTTTTAAGATTAGGATTGATTGGAATTTTATTATTTAGTAAGAATTTCCAAAATTTAGGGCTTAAAGATAATGTTTTTGTTAATTTCCTGGAGTGCTTCTTCAAAATACTAAAATAACTGTTTCTTTTATGATTCAGTTACTCAATTGAAATTCTTTTCCAGAACACCTCGACCTGTTGTTGTAGAGCCAATGGAGCAATTTGATGATGAAGATGGGCTCCCAGAGAAGCTAATGCAAAAAACGCAACAGTATCACAAGTAAGTTGTTGTGTTTAACTTCCAAAAAATTGATTTATGTTTCTTGTTGGCTTAGTAAATATGTAAAAATTTTTATTTTGAGTTTGTGAAGTTAGGAGCAGTGTTCAATATGTTCATTTCATACAACAAAGGGTGAAGCCAGATGTTAGGCCAGGTAACTTTTTCTCACAGAAAGGTGGCGTGTCACTTTTGTGTTCAGAATTAGAATTACAGGTCAGTTGGAAGGGGCCTTCAAAGACTGTTGAGTCCAACTGCCTCACCACTTCAGAGCTAACCAGAAGCTAAAGCATTATCCAAATGTCTCTTGAACACTGACAGGCATGGGGCAAAAACCACCTTGCTAGGAAGACTGTCCCTGTGTTTGACCACCATCATAGTAAATAAATTTTTCCTTATATCTGGTCTGACCCGCCTGTAGTGCAGCTTTGTGCCACTCCTGCACATGCTGCCATCATTTACCAGAGAGCAGAGCCCTGCACCTCCCTTTGCACTTCCCCTCCTCAGGGAGTTGCAGAGAGCAACAAGGTTGCCTCTGGGCCTCCTTTTCTCTAAACTAGACAGTGCCTCCAGCCCTGCCACCACCTTTGTTGTCTTCCTCTGGGTGCTTTCAGGGACCTTAACATCCTTTTTATGTTATGGGGTCCAGAACTGCATGCAGTACTCAGGGTGCACCAGCGCTAAATACAGTGGGAGAATCACTACTTCTGGCTGGCTGTGCTGTGCTTAATGCCCCCCAAATGTGATTTACCCCTTGGCTGCCAGGACGTGCTGTTGGCTCATGCATAGCTGCTGCCACCATAATGCCAGGGCTCTTCATGCTGAGCGGCTCCCCAGCCACTCAGCTATCGCTCTGTGCCTGTGTCTGTCATTGTCCGTCCCAGGAGCAACAGCCAGCATCTGCCCTTGTTGAGCTTTGTGCTGTTGGTGATCACCCAGTACTCCAGCATATGTATCTTGATCCCTCTGCAAGACCTCTTGTTCCTGCAGGGAGTCACCAGCACCTTCCAGTTGCGTGTCATCAGTGAACTTGCTGAGGATGCGCTCCACTTCTGCATCCGGATCACTGATAAAGATGCTGAATAGGACTGGCCCTAGAAATGAGCCCTGGGGAGTGCTGCTAGTGAGGAGCTGCCAGCTGGATGTAGCCGCATTTGCTCTGGCTTGTGCTCTGGCAAAGAGACAGTTCATCAGCCAGTGTAGTGTGAACCTCTCAGGCAGTTGGACTCTAGGATCTTTTTAGGTCCTTCCAACTGAACTATTACGATGTTGTGTTGTTTTGTGTCAAAGGATAAAATAGGAACGTTCTAAGTTTTCCTAATGATAGTAAAATTGAGTCTTGAATTGTTGATTTAACATCCTTTGGTTTTACAGATTCCTGGCCTCCACTGAAATCAGTTGGAGCTTATTGCCAGTCAGTGTGTAGTCTTTTGTGAACTTGGAGTTCTGCAGAGATCTGTACACCCACAGAATTTTGTCCCGATCAGCACCTTAACTGTTTGTAAAGTCAGTGGGGTGTAAATCTTAGCAGCTTCCATGGTTCAGATAAAATGTTGAGCATAAGAGTTTTGAGCATGAGGTGAAAGAGGTTTTACCATATCTCATTAGACAATAACACATTTTTTAATACTGAAATCTGACTGCTGTTTAGAATTCATGTTGCTTGAAACTAAAATCCTTTGGTAAGCATGTAAACCTGTAGAATACCGCTTTTTAAAACAATATATCATTGTTCTTTACAGTGTTAGAATATGAAATACAACAGTGGCCGCTTTAAGTATTTAGAGATTCTTGCTAATAGTCTGAGCTGTTTAGTAGGCTTTGATATGCATTTAATTGCTTGTATGAATTGACTACTTTAGAAGGCTGAGCCCAGTTAATCTAGTGTCACAGCTTAATATTTTCTACCATGGTAAACAAGAATTTTTGTGTTAATTATAGGAATTGAACAGAATTTAATTTGGACAATTTCTCTGATCATATTACTTGTCACATTACTTACCAGCTGAATTAAGCTTTGACAAACCGGTTTACAGCACAGAAATCTGGTTTGAACTCAGATCTACACTTGAAGTGATTGTTTATAAGTTCTTTGGCTGTTACAGCTGTTGATCTGAATGTGTCCTTCTGTACATTTTAACTGCAAAATTTTTATTAGGGAAAGAGAACAGCCTCCACGTTTTGCTCAGCCTGGAACATTTGAGTTTGAGTATGCTTCACGTTGGAAGGCTCTTGATGAGATGGAAAAGCAGCAGCGTGAACAGGTTGACAGGAACATTAGAGAAGCCAAAGAGAAACTAGAGGCAGAAATGGAAGCAGCTAGACATGAGCATCAGCTAATGTTGATGAGGCAAGGTAAAAATCAGATAATGTATTAGTATTAAATCTGTTTTTTTCCCAAGTTTTCTTTCTGTAGCATATTGAGCTGTATGTTAAATGCAGAGATGTCTGCTAGATGCAATTTAATTAAACGTGTTGAATGGAGGAAAAGGAAGATGTATTTCTCCTTTTGCATATTGATGGTTTGCAGTGATCGATTAAGAAACTGAGAAAAGGGAGGTTGCCTAGGTCTATTTTTTTCATTTAAGTTGGTGTATGTAAAGAGAATGAATGGTAGCCTTGAATTCATCAGTAAAATTATTTTCTAGTTTTGGTGTTGTTTATGGTACTAGATAGGACTAGGCTCTGTGTGCACTGTGCAGGAAGATATTAAAATGGTAGCTCGTACCTTAGATACAACTTGAAATGTTATTGTAGCTTATTACACTTTTTTTCCCTGAATCCCAGCTGAGAGGTCTGTGTGCATGATTGTTATATGTCTCCAACAACCCAAAATAACTGACAGTTGTTATTAACTTCAGTCATTCTTGAAACTATAAAATTGTGTATCCCTCTTCTTTAACTGTGTGTGTGTATTCTCTTTCCCTAGTTTTGGGGGAAAGAAAGCCGTTGAGTAATTGTTTTCAAGCCTTACCTTTGAGAATGGAGCTGGATGGAGCTTGCCTCTCCTTGGGTGGAGATGGTGGTAGCAGGGCAAGTACCTGGCACTTTTGCTTGTTAGGCTTCTTCCCAAAACTTTCTTCCCCAAATGCTGGAGACACATAATTAGTGCTTCTTGTGTTGCTTTACAGTTACAAACTTTTGAACACCATTTGATGTTAGTTCTGTATGTATGACTTGAACTGCAAGACCTTTGAGCCCTGATTTTTGATTTTGCAAAGACCATACATTTTGAAAATCTGTCAGAAGGGATCTCAAGGTTCTTAGCACAATTGAGAAACTGAAATATTTTTAAGCATATTTAAAAAAAAAAAAGTCTTAAGGGTGATCATGGCTACCTGAGAAGATTCTAATCCCTAAGAACATCAAGTATGAAGACTATACAGTAACGAGCAGGATAGACTGAAAAAGAATGCTTTGTGAGTTTAAAGGAATTTGAACCTCTTGAGATTGTGAGTAGAGGCATTTCAGAATTTAAGCCCCGGTAACTCTTGCAGACTCTGTTGCAG
Organism: Alectura lathami; assembly: GCA_013399715.1. Lineage (NCBI taxonomy): Eukaryota > Metazoa > Chordata > Aves > Galliformes > Megapodiidae > Alectura > Alectura lathami. Next base: position 31,940 of record VXAV01008664.1, read on the forward strand.
TTATTTGGCTTTACTTACAGCTTACCCTTAAGGGCATTTTCGTTGATAGTACAGCTTCCTTGTGTGACAATGGTTCATCTTCATTTTTTCTGCTGACTTGACACTGTAAGTGCCTGAATGAGCTGGAGTAGGATATTTACTAGACTGGTGGCATTAAAGCACCTAAATTCTTTGTTTGCCTGGTTTCATTGAATATAGACTCTTAGTCTTCTAAAATAGATTTTAACATGCTTTCTTAGCTGGAAAAGAGTTTAAGAAAACAAAAGGTGTTTCTTTTATTTAATATTCTACTAATCGACTAGTTCAGCTGTGACTGAAAGCTGTCTTTAGGAAGATGCTTACTTAGCCTGTTGTTTCTAAATCAGCAGGCTTGCATTTAATGAGAAACATGTTTATATGAGATCTTGTACTGTAGTACAGAGTGTAATAAAATGAAAGCCAGTTTTGAAATGCTGGATAGTTACTGTAGCACCTGAAATGATTTAATTGTTGTTCCCCAATTTATTTTCTGAGCATTTGATTTGTATGGACACATAGGTATATGTTATGGATGAGGAATGTTAATGTAATGTAACAACAATGCATGTGATTCACAGTGTTCCCTCCCTCCCTTTTTTAATGGAGCTTGCATAAATTAGATACATATTTTTGATTTTGTGTGTGACTTTGATACTGCTAAAGAAGATTCTGTGCTGAAATTCAGGTTGGGTATGTTTATCGTTGGCTTAACTAATTGTAAATAACTGACAGTGCTAACAATCCAGTTCTAGAATTGACTCTCAATTTTTTACACCTGTACTTGAAGGCAAGGTTAGGAATGTATTTTTCTGAAATTATCATGCCTGAATCATATTTTGAACTGAGACAAGAAGACATTGACCTGTTGAGGTAGATCTTAATTGTAAAACATGGGATAACAGCTTAGGTATGTTTTGTGGCTATTAGGGTTTCTTTTAGGAACACTGAAGGAAAAAGTTATAATTTTTTGGATGTCTATTAAGATCAACTTTTACATGGAAGAGGAAAAGAATTACTACTCCTCCTGAAGAACCACTAGAATACGAGTATTTTTGGTGCCAATGTGCCAGGGAGGAAACAAGCTTTTTGTCAGTGTGGGAAGAGAGATTTTTCCTCTTTGTTTGATTAAAATAGAGTACTTCTCCTTGGTACCAAACAACCTGGGATTTTACGCAGGTGCTCAGATTTCTGCATATTCACATGCAGGTATTTGACTTGCCAAGCTGTAGGCAAGTTTCTTGTTTCTTTTTTTCTCTTGCCAACTCTTCAGCTTCAGTGTACATGAAAATCTAATTTTTTTTCCTGTTTTTTGACATCAGCTGCTTTTAAATCTTGCTGGTCTGAACAGAGTCTTTAAGTCTAGGTAGTTCAGACCCTACCAAGAATATTAATTACATTGATAATGAGATTGCATCACGTGCTTTTTAAGAAAGATACAGTACTCTTGCAGAAGAGGGGAGACAAGTGTTATTGAAATTGCCGTATCAGAGCAGTTGGGACTTGGCACTGCAATGTGCTGGCTTAGGTACTTGGGATTTCATGGAATGGTGTTGATACTGAAGACAAAGGCTTCATTCTTATCTGTAAGTGTTCACTTATAAGTGTGGTGTTTTGACAGATTGAGTCAGAGGTAGTTTGTAAAGCAGAACACGTTTCCACGTGTAAGTAAATTGGCATGATGTTTCTGATCTGCTTATTGCTGGTGCACTTCAGACGTGTGTAAATGATCCCTCATAACTATGGTTAAAAAGTTTATCAAAATACTAGAAAATTTGACTAAATTTAACAAGAAACTTCATTTGTTATCAACAGTATGGAAGCTGGGCACTTTTTGATTTTTAGAACCTGGAAATTCAGCAACTACAACAGCTAAATCTTTTTGGACTAGGTATTCTTGCTTGTAGGATTAACTCGAGGTGAGAGTACGTTTTTTTCCTTCAGTCATTTGCTCTGCAGGAGGCTGACTGTTGAAGAACTTCTTTTTTTTTTTTTTTTTAGGCATGAGAAGGTGAAGAAGTTAATAGTTGTGCTTTCTGCTTCTTTCACAGTTATCTGCTTCAGTGCAGGTTTTTTTTCTATCCAGAGAAGGGGCCTGTGTTCAATATATGTCAGTCCAGAATTACCAGCATTACAGATCTTCTTATATGAGAGGCTCTGTGCATGGCCTGAACATGCAGATCTGTGTTTCATCTACCTAGTAAAGCTTTGTGTCAAGATTCTGCCATTGTCATGTGGCACTGAATCCAGTTGTTGAGCTTTTAAGTACTAACAGTTTCAGGAAGGGCAATAATCAGAACTATGCTTTGGAAAAAATTTAGGGGCTAGGAGAACTAGGGCTGAATAACTTAGAAGTAAGGGAGAGGAAATGGTATGTTCATAGAGTTAGTGGTGGAGAGAAGGTAGAAAATTCTGAGTGTGTTACTGTAAGGAAAAAAAGGAATGTTAGGTAAATTGGAGTGAGGATAAAGTCAGCTGGCATCTTTTCACACAGAGGGCAATGTTGAATGCGGGATGGTTTGATTGTTGATCTGGATAATACCCTGAAACAGTCTGAAGGTTAATTTAAAAAAAAAAAAAGCAAGTTATACTTTGAAACAATCTAAATGTTATTATCAGAAGTCTATGGCACTCCCTGAGTATAAAGATAATGTTGGCCAAGTCAGCTGTGGCATGCACTGTTGAAAAGAAAGAGTCCTGAGAGTTCATGATCTGTGATGTGAAGAATTTCTAGGCAGAAGTCAAGAGTATGACTGGTCAGTAACAAACACAGCTCAAGTAATTTCTGTTAGTTGTAGCTTGGTTTTTAAGAGGATATGGCTGGTAGTGTCAGAGAGTGGTCCTTTGTAGGTGACTATAAGCACAGTCATGGTTAATCTCTGTGGAGG
>VXAV01008664.1:73629-86121 GCA_013399715.1 Alectura lathami
CTTTGCATGTTTTGTGCAAAATATGCTTTTCCTGTTGCACGTGGGGAAAGAGGATAAAGTCATGTAAAGTGTACTTATTAGGAGAGTAAACTGAAATCCTGAAGATGTTCCATACTGTTTTTAAAATGACAACTAGCACAGTAGAATAAAACCCATTGGAATACTTGTCTGCATGATTACATGTAGATTTTTTTTTCTGCTTTTATGGGCTATTACAATATTAATGTTAAAAATAAGAGAGAAAAGTTTAATTTGCATAGATTTGTTTTTAATCACAAGCATGCATGCAAGACAGAACTTTAATCACAAATGGCTTGATGTCTACTCTGAACAGTGCTGTAACTTCCCAAGTTGTACTAAATGTAACAAAAATAGAGTTCTGTTGTCTTTAAATTGAAACATCAAAAAATTCTCTTGATAGTAAAACAGTTGTGGGAAAAATAGTACAACCTTCTGGAGAAATGATCTTGTTTGAGTTATTTTTTGTTACTGCCTTGCATTTTTTGCTCTTTAAATTGGGACCATTGTATAGAACTGTTTGTTATAAAGACTTAAGAAAAGTACCATTTGTCTTATTTTACTCCGTTGTTAGTATTAATCCATTGTGTTAGCATCTGAAAAGTAGAATTGGTTGGATTAGGTGCATGTACTTTACTGCAGATGGTGCCATGCGATACGAGTGTCATAAATAGGATAATACAAGTGAAAGCAGTTAACTGAGGGCTGGTACTGTGTTTTGCGTTTAAGTCCAGTTGGATAAAAACTGATCTTAAGCATTTCTTACTATCTTTGAAATGATGTCGTTCATGTATCTTCTTCTAGTTAACCATAAAACTGAATTTCTTAGGTGTCTGATTTTTTTGGGGAATAAACACTAATTAAAAAAAACTGCCTACAACCTCGATACTACATTTACATTTCTCCTTTACTGCTGTAGTCACAGAAGTACTCACAGGTTTGAAAGTGTTTTTTACTATAGATTTTAAATATTCATGAAGTATTAGAGCTCTGAATCTTTCACTGGTCTGACATGGAGGACATTGTGGAGCCCAAGCCTTCACTTAGTATTGTGGTGAAAATCCTGTGTTTTTTCCCTTTCCACAAAGCATTAGGAGAGATGTGAGGAATTAATGTGGTGTACTGGCTGTAGAGTTGGGCTGAATCATGCATCTTGGAAGACTGTCACTAGTTGCCTCTGAGTGTCCTTCTCCATTCTGTTTAGGACTTTGTACCCTATTCTGAGTTCCAGGTTTTATTTTACAACAAAGGGCTTTAACTTCTCCTGGTGATATGAGCTGTGTAACACTATTCAGGGCTTGTAATACTAAACTTGATAGAAGTAGGTTAGAGGAAAGAGAAGATGTCAGATGCACAGTAAGAAGAGTTCTTCATATTGCTTGGCAAGTCGTTACTCTGTATGTGTGTTTTCTTAGCATATCAGGACTGCTGTGTTAAAAAGAGGATTAATAATGATTCCTGAGGGGAAAAATGTAGTTCAATTTAATTTTTAAATTTCTGTGTGTAAATCAGTGCACAAAAGTTAAGTGACAAAATACATGAACTTAAATAGGTGGTTACCCTTCCTTGGCTCTTATGTATGTGGAGATACTGCTGTGGAAAAATTCAAAATAAATGATTTATCTTTCTGGATTTACGCATAGGGAAAGATGTAATGTGGAAGAGCAAGATGGCATGTTTTGACCCCATCTTTCAATTCTTTCATCTAAAATTTTGGAAGCTACCATAGGAGATAAAACAGCAAATATGACTCATGAGAACCTTTATCTAAATCTCTTGAATGTTGTTTCAGAGTTCTGCGGTAAATGAAACTAGTTTAATGTAGATATGTAAATACCTGCTTTAATGGACAAAGTAGGTCTTGAAGGCTTATGTTTCATGAAGATAAACAGAAGGGTAGGGTCAAGAGGTAGCTGTTCACATTTTCTCGTATTTTTAACTTTTTGTCTACATAATATAAAAGCAGAGATGGGAGTTTGAATAATATGTAAGAAAGATGGAATATTCAAACCATAATTATACTGGGGGGAAAAAGAAGGAAGTTCGAATATGTAAAACCTAATTTTCTGCTTCTTCTAGTAGATAGCTTCTGTCATGAATTCTTAGGGAGCTCTTACTTTAAAACAAATGGTGCAAAACCTAGGTCCTGTTTTGCCTTAGTTGTGACAAAACAATGGGAGTAGGACTATCAGGATTTCTATTGATGATTAATTACCTTGCCACAGTGGTAAATCCGAGTAGTTGAAGTTCAGCACCTGAGGTGGTTTATCTGCTGGCTGGCTGTGTACATAGCTGTTGTGACCCTGCCAGGGCTGTCAAAGCTGGTAGTGCCTTTGGTCACTTCAGCAGTTGCTTTACCTGCCTCAGGTAATGAAGTTCCTTTGTGGCCACAGGGATGCGTTTTAAAGTTTTGTGCTGCTTAGGCTCAGTGAGTTTCAGTTGCACATTAGCAGCCACTGTAGTTTGGGAGCTGAGGGTGGTATAGTCACAAAGTACTTCACTTAAAATCTGCTTGGCTCACACCCCTCCAGTCACTGTGGTACACTTCCAAATGTTAACCTTTTGTGGGTTACAGGTGTGATATCCTCACTGAGGTGTAATACAAAGCCATTGCGGTTGTACAGTCAACAACATAAGTTCATTTGATAGTTCAAGGTGCGCTAGAGAGAATTAATCTGATTTTATTACTGCAGTCTGATTCCCAAATTATATAATATGTGAAGTCCTGGTTCTAATTTTGTCTCCAGGTGCTGAGTTTCATCTTTAAGCCTTGTGGATATCTGCATTTATTGTAGTTTACACACTTTCATGTAAACTGGGGTCACTCAAATGTATGCATAAGCAGATTGTCAAGCATGCCCAGCATTCAGATGCTGATCAGATGCAAGATCTTGTAGAGCTTGGAGAACTAAGTTGGCCAATATAGGTCTTAAATAACATGGAAATAAGGTTTTGAGAAGGCCAGAACAAGGCAGAGCGCAATAGAAAAGCTAAATATAAGCTCTGTTGATGCTGATCCATAAAACCAGTAGGCGAGTCTGGTGTTCTGTTAACCTTCCGAAGAAATGGATGCTTCATCTGGTGCACAGGTTTTGCTTTGAGGTATGGACTTCGATGGAGAAACTGCTGTTTACTTGTATGGAGTTTCTTTTCAAAACATAGCAAATGATATTTGTAGTGTGTTAGATGGAATTCTTTTATTGTGTGTATCAAAAATTGGAATCAGGTAATTAGGTCACATTTGTGTTTTAGTCTATGTTCATGCGCGGTTATTTCATTAATGTGTTGATACTTACCAATTTGTCACCTGACCCACTTTTGATAACTAATTTTAAATACGTGAAAGGTACAGTATGAGCTTACATCTTGAAATCTGAATGAACTCCATGAAAAATAATGTTAGGTCAGTCTGTCTTGGATTCAAAATATTTTCATCTTGAACATGATAACATCTGACCTACCTTTGTATTGAAAGTCGATAACAAAAGGAAGTTCCCTATTTCTCTCTTGTGTGGTCTTGACCTAATCCTGGTCAAACATGGTTTCATCATTATGGCCTTTGTACTTCACTTGGAAACAAGAAAGTTTTAACTGCCTGCAGCATCACTTAAGGGGTGGGGAAGGGAGGAAGAGTTAATTTTAATAGCATTCCTAACATACAGTGAGGTGTTGGATAGTTAGGTCTGTCACTCAGAATCACTCCTAGTGCTGTGCTCTTCAGTTCTCTTCTCTGCATGTTAGCAAATGCTCCCTTAGCTCTGCACAAGAGCTGAGGCTTAATGCTTTTTTTGTTTGATATTCAGTTAGCTGCTTCACTTTGTGTAGGAACAATAAATTTATCCTACCAGCAGAAGCCACCTCTTAAAATGGGGCAAGTCAGGTAGTAATAGAAAGTTGAGAAATCTTAGCATCAGCAACGTATGTCCAGTTGTGCAGTTAAGGGACAAAAAGCCATGTCTAAGACCCAGCTTGCCAGATGATAAAGCTTTCTTAGCGATAGCAAGTTCAGAATCTCTGCTTTTCAGTTCTACATAGTGCAGTTCACTGTATGTTCTGCCTTAAATTTTTTTCCACAAGTTTCTTGTTACCATGTGCAGCTTCTTGCCCAGGTCTGAATAGCAATGTGCTTCAAAGGGCAAGTGCTGGCAAGTATTAGTTGTATTGTTTTGAGGCAGATAAGTAAGAGCCTTCATCCCCACAAACCACAGATTTTTATGAGAAATGTTGCCTTTATTCAACATTGGTGTGTGTTTTTTGTAAACAGGTGAGTCTTCAGTGGACCACTAAGGCATTTGCAGGAAATGCTGGAATTTGTTAATGTTTTGTCATCTTTGTCTTGAAATACAGATTCCATTTCCTCTGTAGTTAAGATTCTGATTTTTTTCACCAGTTATGGCTAGATTACAATGGAAGCTAGAGGCAGCTATTCTGTATTTGTCACAAGGATGAAGCAACTGGAAATAAAAACTGTCACCCACCAGAATTAAAAGCATAGGAGGGAAATTATTTAATTGCACAATGAATTACCGGATCTTTTAATCGTCAAGAGGCAGTGGGCACAAACTGGCACACAGGAGGTTCCCTCTGTACACCAGAAGCACTTCGGTGCAGGTGACGGAGCACTGCCACAGGCTGCCCAGAGGCTGTGGGATCTCTTCAACAGGTGCCTGGACATGGTCCTGGGCACCCTGCTCTGGGTGTGCCTGCTTGGGCAGGAGTTGGGCCAGGTGGACCCAGAGGTCGCTTCCATCTTCAGCCATTGATGTAAATAAAGCTTTTATGTTCTTGGTCTACATGAATTAACATAACCTACTACGGATTGTATGCTTCCTTCGTTTTGATACAGAAGTATCTATCGCTTAGTATTGCTGCACAACATTTTCAAATGGACTGCTTCAAAGATGAAAGCTCTTTGAGTGAAACTTGAATTGCTGTTCTTTATAAAGAAAGACTGTACAACCACAGCTTGCCACCCTTTCCCCCAGCACAGTCTTATGGCTTCAGAAGTTTTAGCCCCACAAAAATAACTAATTCTTCTCATTATTTGGAAGAGGAAGTTAGGACACGGGCCTAACTTGGCACCTGCTGAAAAAATGACAGGTAAGGAATCTTACAGGAGGGAAGGGGGAACATTGTGTAAAGCTGTATAATGCAGCATTGCTGACATTTCAGAAGTTAATGCTCTGTATATCAGTTTCAAAATTCTTTAGGAATGCTCTCTTTGGTTTTGTTTTAATATTGAAGTTGGATTATGCAAATTCCAGGATGCTTACCTTGGAAGTAGGTTCCCTGCCCCCCATTTTTTTTTTTTAAAGATGAAAAATGTTCTCAGACTATTGAGATCAGCACATCTCATCTACATATGAATATTGTTCTGTAATGCAAACCTTATGCCGGTTTTTCAGTAGTCTTAAAATGTAAAATTGGAGAAAACTGGCTCATAGGCTTTGCCTGTATGCATCTTGTTACTTCAAATGTTATTTTGAAAATGATTTGTAAATCAGGCTGAGACAACATTGATAAAAACTACACATAGTTGTATCTAGATTTTTCTGAGTGGTTCTCTCATCTCAGCATGATTTAAGCTCATTTGCACGGTGCATAGTACGATATTCTCCTGACTTCTGGTTTTGTGGAGTAGTGGGGTAACACTGATTGTAGTCAGGTACGTGGGAGTTGTGCTGATTTGACTGTATCTAGTTTACAGCAGACCCAATTGGTTCCAAGCCGTGTAAGTTTCTGTGATTGGCTGAACTCAGAATTTCTAGAACTTGACTTAAAGCAAGTTCATGAAATTTTAAATGTACCTTCAGTGCTGAGTGGTAGAACTATTTTAGATCCTTTTGATCTGTCAGGTTTGTTAACTTTTCTCTGTTAACTGATGGGGTCACATCTATATATCACTTTCTAGGTGAAAGAGATAAGGGTTAAAGGTTTCTCCCTTGCTCCTTCCAGCAGTTTTGTACTTCTTAGCCGTTCGTGGTAAGGTAAAGTATGGTAAAGTGCTCAGGAACTTTGCATCTGCTTAAAAAGGCACAAGAGTTCTGAATGAAGACAATTGTATTATTGCCTGGGCTTTTTTTTCAAACCACCCCACATGAACAGAGTCATTGAGAGTAGAAATCTGGACATCAGAAGACTTTGCAGCTGCATTAATGGTGACATGCATAAAAGAGATGATTGTGAAAATCAATGATGAGCCAGCTGCTCTGGTGCTGCAGATTCCTCAGCTTGACAGGGGATGGACCAGCAATCCAAAACGTGGGGTGGAGTTGCTGTTTCATACAGGATTATTCTCATAACTGTGTATAACTACAGCCTCAAAATTTACCACATTTCATAAAAATACAATAATGTATAATGTAATAGTTTACTTCATACAGTAGAAATGTTTGATGTTAAGAATTTAAAGACTTAGTTCCCTTCTGCTGATCAAATGCAAAGTTCTTTGAAATTGTACGGAATCTTTAAATTTACCAAAAACTGGATCGACTTTTCCTGTTAAATGCTTAGTCTTATATCTAGGAACATCACGACGCCCAAAGAACACTTCCTATGGAGCTTACAATGTACTTTGTTTTCAGTTTTGGGCCTTGCTTAAGCTACACAGATGAAATCTTTGTCCTTCTGAAATATTTTCAGACATGCATTCAACTGCCACCATCTTTTCTTTCTGGAAATCTTATTTAAAAAAAAAAAAAAAAAAGGAATATTACTATGTCCGCACTCCTTATCTTAACTTCAGATACCCTATAGTTTAAAACATTCTGAAATAGATATAAAATGCTTTTGGTAGTCAAGGAAAATGAATGCTTTGCTAGCTTGGTTCAAGTAGTATTTGTCCTTTTCTTTCTAGGAACTTAATCTTCGTCTGAGCCTTAATTTGGTGGTGCTCACTTTTTGCCTTAAATACTTAACTTGCTTCTAGCTGTCTGCAAGGATGTACTCTTAAGGAGAGCATTTGGGGAACATAAGTTTGGAAAAGATCATGTTCAGTTTGTCTCCTGTGATCACTGGCAGCCATGCAATGATGTCCAGCTAGTAACTGGTTTACTCGGCAGTGGTTTCATTGTTGTCAGTGTATGCTTATGTCCTCAGCAGCAGCTACGCATGATTAAGGTGAGCAAGGCTTGGCCAGACTTGAGTAAAATCTAAAAGAATGAGAAGGAAAAGATTGCTTGACCATTTAAAAATGTCTCGCGCTGCCTTCCAGCAGTACTTCAGCCAACGTTGTTGTCTGTTACCTTTTGATAGGATGGCCTGAATGCAGCTCTGCGGATCATCTGTCTCAGGTTCCCTTTGGTAGCCCCAAATAAATGACCACAAGGGATTGCGTGTCATCCTGAGAAAAGCTCGGAATCGGGGATTCTTCCTTTCTGTGTGCTGGATGGTGGCTGTGCTGCTCTCAGAATGGTGCCTGTTCCTGCTGGGGCAAAATGTCACGTGGCCCACTTCAGTGGAAGTCAGAATTTGCTATGCTGCTGTTCTGTGTTGCTAGGTAATTTTTGAAGTAGACATAAAATAAAAAGGGTGATGTAGGGGGGGAGCTCTTTGCTACAGTAGCTGCAAAAAAAAACCTGTTGATTTAAAACAAAAACGTAAAAAAAAAAAAAACCCTTGTTCTGTCAGGTAAGCCAGTGAAGCTGCACAGCTAATGTATGGTTTGAGAAGGAAGCGTGGCGGTTCAGGATGCAAGGTAGATGTGAAACGTCCTTAGGTGTTGTGGGTTGTCGTGGCTGTTCCTGCTGGGTATGTTACTGTGGCAGCTTGGAGCTTGTCTCGCAGAGCGCAGTGCTATTGGGAAGGCAGTAGTGAAGGGAGCCCTGATAACCTGAGTGTATGTAACGTGAGCTAGATTGCACTGAGGAGCTGGTTTTCAGTTTTCCATGACGACAACAGCGTATGCACAGTGCCCCTTCCATTTGTACTTGGTGCATCGTGCAGTTGGCCGTTCAGGCTGTCTCCCATATTGGCACCACACCACACTGAACTTCAAAGAAATGCTGTATCATACCTTTGAAGATGATTTGGAGTCTGTTAGTTTGAAAAGAACACTTTGCTGTGTTCCTGTTCGCTCTTGCAAACTCCTTTTTTTTCAGCATTAGCTGCCACGATGTGTTCAGGGCTAACAGTAATTGCAGTTAATTGTACAAGTCTATGATTCAGCGTAGGGAGGTGGAGTGGTCTTTGTTTCTTGAAAGGATACGGTTCTGAAGAAGTAGTGCAGAAGCAGGTAACTTGCATCGTAACAAACAAACAAAACCCCCAAACAGCAGAAAAACCTCCAGTTACTGTATAATCGCTTTGAAAGTATGCATTATGGTAGATGGATTAACTGGTAACACTACCATACGGACTTGCTGGCTGATTTTAGGGATGGTCTTCAGAAACGTACAGAATTTATTTAGCTATTTGACTACAACTTTGTCACTAGTTTCTACGTTTTAGTTGCCAAGAATCTGTCTCACTGCTTTCTCTTCAGTAAATCTTGAGTGCTCAACAAAGAATGTCTACGCTGGCTGCTATAGAAACTGGAGACTGCTGGGCACTTGGAGTTTTAGGCTTGCTGTTTGTAGGTAGGGAAATAAAAAGCATAAAGCCTAATCATTAATGCCTTTTGCATAATATTAAAATACAGACTGCAAAACCGTCAGTTTGTGATTACAGTTTCCCTTTAAGATGGGCACGTATTTGTTTTTCAGTAGCCGAGTTACCTTCACCATTTGAAGGGAACGTCAGTGGACGCTCTTGGTAGCAGTGTTTGTCCAGGCAGCAGCTCTAGCTTGGCCACCACGTTCAACAGTCGCAGCTACGGCGATTACTTGTACTTGGCCTGTTACAGGATTTCAGTAGTACAGCTTGTGACATTACAGCTGCAGTTACCAAGGGTTAGTGGTACAAGGCTTTGCTCTCTACCACCTGCTTTAGTAAGAAGATATCCCTCTGTCTGTTACGGAGCAGATAACGATGTATAAAATCGGGTATATAGAAAACTGCACAAAGTGTGTCTGAGGAAAGGATGAAAAGGAAATGTGAGGATTGATGAAGTTACATGTACTACATTTTCTGATCATATGGCAGGACCTCAAGATGTTGGTAAATTGTGCCGAGAAGTCTTTACCTGAGAGAATACAGAGCTCTTCGTCCAGTGGTGCTGGTCTGTTAGGGTCTCTCCCATCAGTCTTCCCCAGTACGGAGACCTCGTCGTGCTCCTTAGCCCTGGGTCTGTTTCCCCAGCCTGAGCAACAGGCTACATTCCGCCCATCGCACACCACGGCACTTGCTTATTGCCTTGGATGTGAGGTGTTTCTAGGGGAGAGGTGATTTTAACTGGGGACAGGGGAGGGGGGGATGTGTGTGTGAAAGTTGTTTTGGCGTTCTGATGACTGGGACAGGGAGTACTGAATTTTAGAAACTTAGAATTACTATTTTGCATGTGGACTCCAGAAGAAGCCACACACAGTTCAAGGTGGATAACTGATTTACATTCTGGGTTCTTACTTACACAGTTTTTCTAATATAGCTTCACTAATTTTAATTTTGAATTAATAGGAATAAAATTGTACTCTGACTTAAATCCTTTTCTTGGGACTTGCACTTACTGCAAATGCACGCAGATGTATTTATTACAGAAGAGCTATTTGAAACAGGAAGTCTTACACTTTGGCTTCAACTTCTAAAATTAGTATTAAAATATATTTTAATGAGAGTGGTACACAGTTCTGCTCTGAGACGCTAAAGTAGGACATTTTGCTCCAATTTAATTTTCATAATAGCTTCGTTCCTGTTAAATGTCTGTACCACAGCAGGCTGAGGGATGTGGAGGAGGCAGGCTGCATTTTTGTTAACGTACCCTCAACACAATTGCAGTGAAAGCAGTTACATCAAGCTTCATTAATAGCACCGGGTTGTGTGCGGGGATCCGAGTTATGTTAAAGATGAAACCTGGCTTCAGCCTTGTGTTGGCAGGCCTGGCGAGACCTTGTCTCGCTTGAGTGCGTGTCTTTTAAACCTGTACAGAGAGGAGACAGGACTCTGGAGCAGAACTGCACTTACTCTACCTCATGCTGATGTATGACAACTAGGAACTTAAGTTCTTGAAGCAGCTGTTTGATAACTGCTTGGTAGTAAAATTTAATGTCTTAAAGCTAAAGATGTCTGTGTAGGAACAACTAAGTGTAGAATAGGTACAGAATAAATGGATTTTTCTGGTAATGTGAAGTTTTATTAATGCTTATTTCCTTGTATTATGTGTGTGAGTATGTGAAAAGAGAAGCTACTGGTTTTTGTAGTTTGTGTCACTACTGTCTCTTCATTTTGTAGGTTACTATTAAAGCATTAAAATGCAGATGAAGACTGACTTTTGTAGAACCCTTCTGCTACCTTATGAATACAAAAGGGAATCCTAAACCAAGTTTTAGTACAAGGTATGTATTTTAAGATATTTGGCTTTATTTTTTAGCAATTATTGAAGTTAGGAGCCCGCTTTGTTTTCACATTTGCGATTTGATGTAATTCATTTATGTGCTTTGGCTAATACTTGCTTTCAGATAACATTTGCCTATTCTTTGCATAATTCCTGTTAATATATTTCTAAATGACTTGAAGTGTCATGAAGGAAAGCCATAGTCCCACGTTAATATGCTGCCATGTCTGAACTGCTGGATTTTATTGGTGTGTTGCATGGAGAATCCAGTTTGTGCAAATAACATCATAGTTGCTGATTCTGAAGAGTCTGCAGGATTAGCCAGCAGTCTTCTAGTCTGCAAGGCTGTGTCCATGCAATCCATAAAACCGGGGGCAGAGCTCAGTGCCCGTACACGTAGGTTGGTAGCATCATCTTCCCTAGGTGTTGGCAGCATCTCTGTGGGATTGACCTACACCATGCAGGTGTCACAGCTTGGTTCAGTTCTGAAATCCCAAGGTATCAGTAACTTTTTGTAAAGTAAAAGTTCTATTAAATGCTGATGGGATTGAACTGAGATTTGCACATGACTGATAAAGCAAAAGGAGCTGGGGTTAGGTCTCTTCTGTGTCCGTGTTTGCCATGTAAACACGAAAGGTGTGTGTATAGTTGTGTTAACAGTAAACAAAACTAATCAAGATGTAGTGAGCTGTAATAATGGACTATATAATTTATTGCTAATCAGACAGATCCTTTTACTGATTTCCATCAGTGATTAAGTGGGAAGTAAGCAGTAAAACCTCAGGGTTGCATTGGAAATACAAACAATGAGGGGGACCTTTGTTACTCTTTTTGTTTCTTTATTTCCTTTAAAAAAAAAAAAAAAAACATGGGAAAGGTAACATGAGAAAAAGAACCTTTCTGCAGTAGTGGATCTTAAACTGTACTATGAATTACAAATAAGACTGTGAAATTGCATATAGTCTTTGCTCCTATTCTCCACAGAAGCTGTCTCCTTTTCTACCTTTTGCTCTCTACCAGTTACAGCTTTCATTTCAATAGCACTGCTTTGTACGGGATTTTTCCAAATTTCCAAAGAAAAAATTTCCTCTATACATGCTTCAGATGGAGAGTTGGAGCTCTCTCATGTTCAGGTCACCCAAGCAATGTGCCAGAGAGCTGGTAGTTAGAGAGAGTTAGAAAGCAGGTAGGTAGAGAGCTACAGNGAAATTGCATATAGTCTTTGCTCCTATTCTCCACAGAAGCTGTCTCCTTTTCTACCTTTTGCTCTCTACCAGTTACAGCTTTCATTTCAATAGCACTGCTTTGTACGGGATTTTTCCAAATTTCCAAAGAAAAAATTTCCTCTATACATGCTTCAGATGGAGAGTTGGAGCTCTCTCATGTTCAGGTCACCCAAGCAATGTGCCAGAGAGCTGGTAGTTAGAGAGAGTTAGAAAGCAGGTAGGTAGAGAGCTACAGGTAGGTAGAGAGCTACAAGTAGAGCTGCTGCTGCTGGAAATGATTGCTCTTCTGAGCTCTGTAGTGCTGACTCCCACCTCATATCTGCGGCTGAAATTGGGGCAGAATCTTCACATAATGAATCCTCGCATAATTACAGAATGTCCACGGCTGGCAGGGTGCCAAGCAGATAGTCTAATCAAACCCCTTGCTCAAAGCAAGATGTCAGGGCAGCTTGCTCAGGCCCATGTCCAGGCGGCTTTGGAAGATCCCCAAGGAGGAGACCCCACAGCTTCTGGGCAGCCTGTGCCAGGGCTCCACCACCTGCACAGCACAGCAGTGCTCCTGGTGCTCATAGAATCGTTTATGTTGGAAAAGATTGTGAAGACCATGAAGTCCAACTGTCAGCCTAGTGCTGCCAGTGCCCCTTGTCCTGTCACTGGGCACCAATGGGAAGGCTCCATGGTCTTTATACCCTCTCATCAGATGTTCGTAAAAACTGGTGGAATTCCCCCTAACCTTCTTCAGGCTGAGCAGTCCCAGTTCTCTCAGCCTCTCCTCATGTGAAAGAAGTTCCGGTCCCTTCATCAGTGGATGTGCTCCCGTAT
>VXAV01008664.1:87461-110166 GCA_013399715.1 Alectura lathami
CTGTAAATGGGGGGGGGGGGGGAAGTACACCTGTTCAATTTTGTACTAATTTTCTGATGAACAGAGAATTTGTAGAGATGAATGCTGCCCTTGTGTGGATGCTATTGCATTCCCTTCTTCAACATTTAACTTTGAAGCAGAATTCATAGTTTTGCTGTACCAGAAAACGTACTGGGCTCTGATTTAATTTCAGGGAGGTCAGAAGGTTCTTTCAGTGTTTGTGCTGATGAGGTTCCTAGTGTGGCAGGAGACCATTCTGATAACCTCGAGGGGGCTATCTGGGAATGAAGGCACTGGCATTCCCAAGCTCTATATCCAGCTGTATTTGCTACGCATGGCACAGCAGTTTGCTACTTGAGTCTTGCAGTTTGCTGTAGTTTGGTTACAAAAGTACTATTTCAAGTGTTTTTGAATTATGGCAGTATCTCTAACTGCTCAGGCTGAATTGTATTTATTTCCTAAAATGTTCTTTACTGCATTAGGTTTTAAGGAAATCCAGTGGTGGCTATATAGCCTCATAATTGAAGATGACTTTCTGCTACATCATAGCTGTGCAAAATCCATTTCTTCAAGTTGGAATTAAAAAGAACACTTAAGGTGAGAAAATAATCATGTTTTCTGTTGTTGGAACATGTAACAGTGGTTGTTTTGATGTGTGATAAAATCTGTTTACTGTGCTAGATAGAATCATAGAATCACTAAGGCGGGAAAGACCCCTTGGATCATCTAGTCCAACCATCAACCCAGCACCACTATGCCCACTAAACCATGTCCCGAAGTGCCACACCTACACACTTTTTGAACACCTAGGGAAGGAGACTCTACCACCTCCCTGGGCAACCTGTCCCAATGCCTGACCACTCTCTCAGAGGTTTTTCCTAACATCCAACCTGAACCTCCCCTGGCGCAGCTTGAGGCTGTTACGTCTCATCCTATCACTGTTACCTGGGAGAAGAGGCCGACCCCCACCTCACCACAGCCTCCTTTCAGGCAGCTGTAGAGAGCACTAAGGTCTCCCCTGAGCCTCCTCTTCTCCAGACTGAACAGCCCCAGTTCCCTCAGCCGGTCCCCATAAGCCTTGTGCTCCAGGCCCTTCACCAGCTTTGTTGCCCTTCTTTCGGCATGCTCCAGGGCCTCGATGTCCTTCTTGTAGTGAGGGGCCGGAAACCGAACACAGCACTGGAGGTGTGGCCCCACCAGTGCTGAGTACAGGGGGACGATCACCACCCTGCTCCTGCTGGCCACACTATTCCTAATGGGCACACTGCTGGCTCATGTTCAGTTGGCTGTCAACTGGCACCCCCAAGTCCTTTTCCTCCGCACAGCTTTCCAGCCACTCTGCCCCAAGCCTGGAGCATTGCTTGGGGTTGTTGTGACTGAAGTGCAGGACCTGACACTTGGTTGTGTTGAACCTCACACTGTTGGCCTCAGCCCACCTATCCAGCCTGTCCAGATCCCTCTGTAGAGCCTTCCTTCCCTCAGGCAGATCAACACTCCCTCCCAGCTTGGTGTCATCTGCAGATTTACTGAGGGTGCACTCAGTGCCTTCATCCAGATCATCAGTAAAAACAGGACCAGCCCCAGCACTGACCCCTGGGGGAAAGAGAGCATCAGCCTTTGTGTCTGATTTTTGTTTAACACCTGTTTTTTTTCCTCATTTCTATGTTCTCTGGCACAAGAACAATGCTGCTATCCAATAAAATAGTAAAGCTGAGTAGCAGAGAGGGTGAATTGATCATTCTCACCTGGGCTGTATTCCTTCTGCTTGCAGACAGCACTGGTAGCCCTGCAAGACCAGAGGGAACAGGGCTGTTTAAGTGGTGGGAAGGTTACCCCCACAGAGACTATCTTTGTCCTACCTGTTCACTTCACCCACCCATGCTCCAGACTGAAAAGATGCACCAGAAACAATCTGATGATGTCCCCTTACGACGTTCAAGATGCCTTTTCTTGTGTGAGAAGGAGACAAGTTACAGGTACTGTGGTGTTACTGTCTTCAGCCTCTAGCAGAGGATGGATCCGGTGTTCAGCAACCATTCTTACAGGAAAGATGATGGCCAACAGCACTGATGTCTAACTGAGGTCTTGACTCTTCATCTGGATTGCACTGGAAGCAGATTTTGTTTCTGGATCTCCAATATCAGTACTGGAAAATTGTGTTGATAAAAAGGATTCAAGTTTGAACACGCTAGAACAGGAACCAGAGTAAATTATATACTAAAAATACCTCGTGAGTGATTGGGTTTGGTCTAAAAAGCACCCTGTTAGAGCTAGATGAAATGAGGATGAAAGTATCAAGCACTAAAATGTGACAAAACACGGGGAAGTGTTTGAATAAAAAATCAGTTTGTGTTTAAGTTGTTTCTGTGCCATGTTAAACTCCGTACTGCATTAGTTACCTACAGGAACTGTGAGGAAATGTTTTAATCAGTGGAGAACAGTAGAGCTGCAGTAAGATTTCACCGTCTGTGCAGCTCAAGTTGGATGTTACGATAAAAACCTGCAATTACTGGACTACGTTAAAAATTGTAAAAATAAGGAGTGAAACAAATAACGAAAAATGGATTTTGCTGTCACAAGGCATTAACACTCCTGTGCCACAGCACCACTGTAACCATTTTTTTTGGGGGGTTTCTGTTTCTAATGAGCTTTTCAAATAAACTTTGTGTTATTCATAGATTAATTTCCCCTTCCCTGAAGTCAAACAGGCAGTGACCATGAATGGAGCAGGTGCCAGGAACCTCATGGAGTTCAAGATGGACAGAAAGCCAAATCTCACAGGCACGGGAACTTCCTGCACTGGTGCGGCCTGGGCACAAGGCTGGCAATGAGGCAACACTGCAGGAACTGAGCTGGGGGTGCTGATGGACAAGGTGTGGGCAAAGGCATCTAGCCACAGCCTTGGCTTTGGGTCCAGAAAGCACACAACACCTGTGAGAAAGTCAGCAGAGTCACCACCAACCTCCAGCACCTCTGAGAGAAGCCAGGAACACAAGTGCTGAGGGTGCAGCAAGGAAAGATGATGACCCCAAGTCTGCAGAGCAATTTATTCCCACTGCAGCTTACAGTAACCCCAGCTGTTCAGCCTTGCTGATGGACAGCAGCAAGAAGAAACAAGCAACTACTTCAACAGTATTTCTGCACAGTGCCTGAAGTGTTTTTTATTGTAGCTACTTCCTCTTTGTCCACCAAAACCTTTTTCTTAGCAGATGGATAAAAACCATGTAGTAAAATCAGACAAAAACAGCTCTGGACATCTTTCTACATGCCTCCTATGCATCTAGAATTTGTATCACCAACCAAATGAGGAAGAGGGCTGCAAAATCCATCCCTAAATAAAAGCATCATGAACTCAGGTTTTATTTCCATTTCCTGTAAAACTCCTCCCTGCTTCCTAAACCCCTCCAAGAGAAAACAAACAAACAAAATAAATAAATAAAACAAGACTGACCAACACCCTCACCCCCCACCTTGCTATGTCAACTCCTGGAGCAGCACTACTTGCAGTTAGGTTAGACCATACAACAGTTTCTAAACAGCACCTAAATGTTATATGGACATTTGTTCCCATCTTGTAGTGAGGGTCCCTGTCTCTGTACAGTCCTTGAGCAGCTCGGACTCCTCCCACTGAGCTGTACAGCACTGCTCAGCCAGCGCAGAACAGCGCAGGAAGGGCTGCCATGATGGGAACTGTCACTGCACCCCCAGGGAACACTGAGGAGCGCACCCACCCACACTCATCTTCCAGGGTTAATTCCTAACCCCTCCATTTAGCGATTCCCAAGCAGCGACTCAGGAGAAATGAAGCTACACCGAATCCCCAGGAGCTGGCAGGGACATCGTGACCCTGGGGCCGAGCTTTCTGTGCGTCGCAGCTGTTTGCACTTCGCAGTGTGAGGTACTTCAGAGCGCTGTGGCTAACAAGCCTGGCCCAAACCCAGGCCTGTGCACATCCCACCAATACTGTTAGCAAAAAAAGTTTTTACATCAGGCCAGAGTGAGCATGTCATGTTGCTGTTCTAGTTTTATACAGCTTAATGTGACATTCCACAGAACTGAAACAGTGTGCTTCACTACCGAAATTTGGCGTCTCTTGCTGTCATTATGAAAGTTTCAAACTTCCAAGAACCAGAAATTAAAAACTGCTTAGCTAAACTTTTTAATAAAAAGTCACAGTTCTTAAAAGGATACAACTGCACCATTTTGATGGCGAGCACTCAATTACATAAAGAATTTATCCCCAACAGTTTTGTTAGCAATATAGGCACATAGTGGCACATGAACTACTTGTGGCAACCAGAACAGCAAAGGCACGATCTTTTTTTTTTTCCCCTTTACTTTTCAAGATGATGTTTCATTTACAAAGAAAATGACTCTGTACTTCATGCAGAAGTATTACATTTGTATATTACAGCACAGAACCATTACAGAACTGCTGCCACCTGATAAAATGCATCACTTAATTAAAAAAAAAAAAAGATAGTCTTTGCACTTGGGAACTGAATTTCTGGATGAGAGGGCAATACATGTTCTCACCGGTCAGGCTGAGATCTGAACTGCTCTGTACCTTCCTGCCCACAGAAGGCACTGCCCGCACATTCAGGGTAGTTAACAGGTTTGCTGGTTGTATTTGTTTTCCTCTGTGCCACCTGACTAAAAACTCAGAAGTTAAGATGCTGTAAAGGTATCAAGTTGCTTCTCCAATACAAAATCAGTTTGAAAGCACTGATGAAACTGGGAATCCGACAGCAGTCCTCCGCAGACTGAGCCTGTTGGGCTGTCACGCTCACACCTGCACACGGACCTGGCTGTACGTTCAGGGGCACCCCTGCGGGCACTCCTGCTTTTTCCCATCAGGGGACAGCGGCAGGAAGGGTCTCAAACCACAGCACAGCCCCTAGCAATTCGTGGTGAAGTCCAATGCAGTGACTTTCAAGTGTAATTTCTGCCCATGGCTCTAAGAATACAACAGTTCTGCATTTTACATAGAAACATTACAGTTAGAACAAGTAGAAAATTCTAGTTTACAAGTGGAAAAGATTCTTCTATTAAAAAAGACATTTCACTGAGTTACCTTAAATAGTTCTTATATGCACCGTTCCACATTGTGGAAAAGCTGAAATACGCAGTCTGGACTCCACAGGTTAAAGAAAATCAGAATTAAATGTATTGGCACAAATACTTACATCTACATCTGTACAAATCCAAAAAGAGCTGACAACCCTGTCCCAGCCAGCGCAGCGCGTTCAGCTGCTCTCCAGCACAAACCTTCCTATGTGACCGCCAATGAACGACACAGGGGTGGGAACTCAGTCCTACGAGCGCAGTGCCAAAAAGTTCCAAACTGCTTTGTCAGTCTCTGAACAGAGGAACCATAAGCAAATCCAAAAAAGCATCAGCCCGCTCAAGGCGCTCGCAACCGTGAGGTCACTGCAGCTGCACTCTGTAGGCTCCGATCAGCAGCTTGACCTGTAAGAGCAAACACAGGTTTGCTGCAGTCAGGTGTGAACAATCCTTAACATGAACCACTTCTGCTAACACAGGAATAGCATGAAAAGATGCATAGGGAAAACTGCTCGTGATGGAGCAAGAAAAAAGGAAAAGGTGAACTAGACATATGCGCACACTTCCATCTGAACATGCATACTCATAGCCATTACTAAGTTAAAAAAAACTGAAGAGCACAACGCGACATTTAAGAGTCTAAGTCTTGAATATGAAGACCTAGGAAATGTACTGGTGCCTCTCCCATGGAAAAACTCAATGCTGCTGGAACAGGATCTGTGATTTGTCGTGCAGCATGCAGCAGAGACTGCTGCCCACACCACCTGGGGCATCCCACAGACAACACAGACTGCGGCACTGCACAGGGAGCGCCCCGGTCAATACCTCCAAGTTCTCCCAAATGCACAAGCAAAAACACCCGTATGCAGAGAATAACTGACCCTGCAGGTACTCATTGGTCATCAAATTCACAATACATATGACGAAAGTTTCCAGCTGTAACACTGCATATCCTGGTGCATGCGTTACCCTCTCTGTAGCACGAACAAATTTACTTGTCACAAGAACCGACACCCTCATCTGAGCTCCCACCTGAGCTCTGGCAACTTCAGAGCATGGAACCAGAACTGACGGAAACTGGGCTGAGGAGGCGGTGGGCAATCCCTGGCGTCACGTTTGCAACACCCAACTAGAAGCACTCAGACCACAAGAGCTACTGTACAACAAGTTAACATGCACATCTGAGAGTGTTCTGTACCTTGGCAGTAGGAGCTTCTGCTAAACGTATAAAAAGCTTGTTAAGGCCTGCAGTAGGGCTGAAGGAATAAATAAAGTGACTGTCCTAGAAGGAAAAGAAAGTTGACAAAGTTAATGGCAGGATATGGTTGACTGAGCCACATGAGTGAAACAATATGACAAATTATGTTTTTTGTTGTTTTTTTTTTTTAAAGTAGTGTATACTGCAAAGAAACTTTGGTGCAATCACAAAGAAAAACAGGCAGATAGAAGAATGTGCACAGTGATGCATTTAATAGGAAAAAAAAAAAAAAACAAGAAATTTACACTAACCATTTGAAATAGGAGGAAGACCATTAAAATAAGGCAAAGCAGTTGCAATAAAGAACTTACTCAGGTCAAAAAGCGGAGAGGCAAGGTGAACTTGAGGAGTGAAACACCTTCGGATTCGTAACTCTCACGTCCCTGCTCAAACCCCCAGCTCTGATCTCACAGCACCACAGCACAGCTGAGGCTGGAGGGACCTCTGGGTCCACCTGGCCCAACCCCTGCTCCAGCAGGGACACCCAGAGCAGGGTGCCCAGCACCACGTCCCTGCCCCCTAAGTCATAACTCTCTATGGAATCTCGTACCTGCAGGGTTTGCAGTTCTCTCTATGTACAAAGAAAAAATAAGTTTCATTTCAAATTTGAAAATCTAAACAAGCAAAAAAAAAAAAAAAAGCCATCATCACCACTACAAAAACACAAAAAAAAAATCTGTATGATAACACTCAAAATTCAAATGAAGGCCCTAAGATTTCCCAGGCTGTTCCACAGAGAGTGCTACCATCAATAGTCACATGGGAACACTTACCAAAAACACTGGGAGCTGGAATTTGTCATTTAAAACCACAGCTTGTACACTGCATGGCCCACAGAGCCGAGCAACGACTTCTTTACCGAAGAAATTTGAATGGAAAACAAAGAGAAGAATTCCAGATCCTGGAAGGGAAGGCAGTTCAGTCACAGAAAGCTGAAGCGAGATCCATTATTCCGAACAACTGCAAACACTGAACTTGTGAATGCAGTTAGGTACCTTTATCATTTGTACAAACATTAAACTCCAGTGGAGCACCAGAGCAGTACGCAGAGATCTGATCTCCCAAGGCAGTGAGCCCAAGCAGAGAACAGAGCTGAGCTGGTCAGCAAAGTTTACCTGATGTGGCTATCAGAAAGGAAAGCAAAACGCATACAGTAATCCTGAGGTACTGCTCACTTCTGAGTTTCTGAATTTATCTGAAGAGTCATGGAATTTCATGGAGCTAGTTTTTTTTTTTTTCTCCTGGTAAGGATTGTTGTGAACTGCACTGAAATTCAATGAGCAGCAGTCTTCAATACCCACAAATACCTCATTTTAATACATAAACTTTGTATGTATAAGGCTTCCTAATTCTACAGACCCCCAAAATGGAAGGCCTATTACAGCTCCAGACAAATAGGAACCTGGCAGACGCAATCACTCACAATTCTAGTTTAAGCAGTATTACAATCACGTTCATGTGTTACTTTGAGAAAAAAAAAGAGTCGGCATCAGTAGGTATGTACTGATACATTCAAAAGGTGACTGAAAGCGACTGCAAGAACAAGCATCAGAGACTGCTGCCTGGTTTCCTGGCAGAATGAAAAAACACTCCCACGTATCTCAGGAATTTGATCCCCAGCTTTTCCAAGGGGCTAAGAGGCAAACTGGAGTTGGTGACGCTGGGTCCTTTCTCACTGTATTTCTAAACTGCGTTTGCATCATCACAGTGCCACGACCGCACTCCAGGACTCCAGTGTCAGGCACTGTACACACAACAGGACGATCCACTGCTCGGCCTTCACAGCACGCTCCTCCACTGAGATTTCTCAATGTTATTCTAAGGTAAACCACTCTTTTCCTGTAATAGCTGGAAAATTACATAGCTAGAGCAACCCGTGAGCTGGCTGTGCATGTGCCCACAAAACACAAAAAACCACCCACAAACCAAAACCACTGCCACACACAAAACCCACCCATGAGCCATCAAAACATCGCTCCTCTTCTCCTGAAAACAGTGCTTCCCTCCTTCAGCCCCTACACGCCATAGCCTGAGGAGCTGCTCAGTGAGATGTGTCACAGGAAGCAGTTTCACATTGCAGATACTGAAGACACACTTAGAAGGCAGTTTCTTAACGCACTATTTCACTTTATTAAACGAAAGAAAAAAACAAAAACAACACACAACAAGATCCCTACCTTCTGGCACGTTCTGGGGGGGTTTATAGTTAAATTCTGTAGAGAAGTCTGGCCCTTCGCAGAGGCGATGGCAAGCGATTGGGAAGACTGGCTCCAGCAAAACAAGACGAGCTTCAAAATAATCCCTGATGGTATCTTCTGCTACCCGTGAGAGTCTGCAAGGGCAAACAAGCGAATTTCATATCGTAAAAGCACTTCATCCGACACAGACTTAAGCAGAGATGATGCAATAAAGTGATCCCAGATTACCGTTTTGCACTCCCACATTTCAGGGCTTCATCGCTAACGTTTACGCACAGATGAATCCCAGATCCCAGCGCTTTGTTAATAAAACATTTTATCAGAGATCTGTTTGGGAAATTCACCCATCAGGTCTCAGCTTTTTATTTCCGTGGGCAAGTCCACTGCAGCAGACAGCACAATTCTCACTAGCCACGCACTTCTTTATGTGAAAGGATGTTGCTGAAACATCAGTCGGTACCAAGCGGCTAAACACAAACAGGCAACTGCTTCCCCAAACGTGCTGCCTGACTGCAAGCACAACGCAAAAGGAAGTAAATAAATCACACTAATTTTACTGCTCATACCACTAGGGGAATGCAATCCCCAAATAAGCTCTATTAAAACGCAGTGGAAAGCGGCAATGCCACCACTTAGCCAGCTCTTTGGAGGGTGAAGAGGGGGCTATGTGGAAGGGCAGAGGCTGCCGATTTAAGCGTGCAGCCTAGCCTCAGAAGAGAGAGCACACTAACCAGCGGTATCTGGCACTTTCACAAGACAGTTGCACCATAATCCACTTCAGGAGGCTATTGGGACACAGTGAGTTTTAAATGCTTTCACAGGGTGAGGGTCATGGCTCTCAGCCCTACAGCTTTCTGCACCACTACTCCAAGCACAGTTCCCCCCCATGCTAGTTGAGAGCACCACCCGCAGAACCTAAAAATGTTTTTTTCCTTGGGAAGAAACCACCACAACTGCCACAACAAAGAAGCCCAGAAGCCCCCCTAGCCCAGTTTCCAGAGGACAGACAAAGCCAGGGGAAATTCAACAGCTGTCTGTTATTTCCATCATTTACCAGAATGCAAGCTTTACCTCCCCAGCACAGGGTTCTTGAGCTCTCAGCTGACATTTAAGGGCCAACAGCACCCTAACCATCTCCCGTGTGTTCCTGCCTCCCCAATCCCACATTCTCTGGAGCGCCTTTAGCAAGGTGCTTTACTTAGCATGCCCTAGTAAGATTTTACATTCAGCTGCCCAGTGCTGCTGTGGGTAACCAGCAGGCAGCTCAGCACCACGCAGCCCCTTCGCTCCCTCCCTCCCAGTGGGATGAGGGAGAGAACTGGAAACAAAACAACTCCTGGCTGAGACAAAAACTATTTACTAAGGTGGAAGAGCGAAAGAGAAACAAAAACATGATGACAGACACCCATCTCCGCAATGGGATTGCCGACCAACACCGCAGCAGCTCACCGACTGACCCCCGCCAGCCACCCACGGCCTCACCCCCCTCCGACCGACACCCAGCACTCCCCGGGCAGCAGCCGCCCCGCAGCCAGCTCCCCACCGCTGCACAGCCCCCTGCACACTGTCAGGGGGCGCGGAACGAGATGCTTCCTGAAATCTCTCCCTCTTCCCCTTGACTTCAACCAGGATTATGCTCTGCCCAGGAATTCGAGCTTCACCAGAACAAACTTCAAAGCAGTTTACTCACGTTTCCAGGTGACTCTTGAGCTGCTCGTACACCAGGACGTTGTTGCACTGCTTAGCAAAATGAAGAGCACTGTTGTGATGTTTTGACAGAATGTTACAGTCTGCTCCGCTCTCGATCATAAGCCGTACTATGTCTGAATTCCCCCTTTTACAGGCCTGTGAGAAGAGGGAATGATGGACAACAAAAATCCCATTAGAACAGAGCAGGACATGGAAGAAAGTAGAACTGTAGGAAGAGATTTAAATCCAAAATCAGTTACAACTCAGAAAACAGGTTTAAGTAATCGCCCTGTGAATGCCAATGGATCACAGCTCAGGATCACAAATACTTACCTTTAGCCAGGAAACACTGAGGGTTACCAAATGGACTTAATTAAAAAGTAAACAAGAGAAAAACGTTTTATGAAAAGATCTAATCTGCTAAGAGCACAAACTATAAACTGTTCTGCAACATGAGTAAACGAATTTCTGTAGAACTCCGAATGACAGAAGAAACACTTCCAAGTGTCTGTTTCTAGGAATCTCAGTAAAAACATTACTTCAGATGTGCGGAAAACCAACACAATTCACCCCAGATTGCTCCTTAGCTAAGTTAGACGGTCACTGCATCAACTGCCTAAACACCCAAGGCTGTTAACATCACCCACAGCAAGAATTCCAGGGCACCTCATGTAAAGATGTGAAAATTTCAGGAAAATCTCAAGGAAGCTTTACTTTGAAGAACAAAAGCTCGCTCTTGGCAGCCTGTTTCCAAACACCTTGGTTAGGAATTACGGAAATTTGTTTCTGTTGTGCCTTCCTGTCTTCACTAGGCCTTTCAAAATCAACAGCTGAAGCTTGTTTAAGACCTGAACTTCATATGTGCTTTCAATCCATAATCTTCCATGAATCAACAAAACCTATACTCCCCCCAAGAAAAAACAGAAAACACTAAAATCCCATACTACCTTAGGAAAAAACAAACAAACAAACAAAAAAAAAACAACCTGCCAGAGCTTTTTTTTAACCCCTCCTTTTAGAAATAAGACCCAGCTACCAAGGTTAAGCACGACCCGATGAACACATTTGTATGTTTATCCAGACGTGGCTAAACTTGTTCCAGAAAGTTCCTGGAAATGAAGACACTACTCTTCATATCTGCACAGCAAAACACATGGCGGAAGTCACTGTGGGCTGCCAGTTAGGAGGTATGTACAGCTGTGCTTCAAACACTAAAAAACACCCTTGAAAAACTATGAAGGTCAGAACAGAGCAGGTTGCCAAATAATGAAGAGATTTTGGACGCAGTGACCAAGGAAACCACAAGTGTGTCGTTGTTTTCTTTACAGAAGAGGTGAATTCCTTAAGCCTCAGGGAGGTTAAGAAGGAAATAATACCACACTGTCTTCATCAGAAAAGCTTCTGTAATCTCTTCTGTAAGCAAATTGCCTTAAACAGCCCTCGCAGGAACACAGCAAGTTTCCCAGGAACAGAAACTCCAGTGGAATTATCCGATATAAACCAAAACTATGTTCAAGTGATAGATTTTCCTCTCTAGAGATTTTGCCTTCCTGCTGACAACTGGACTGTCTCGCTTCCAGGACCACATCCCCATTTCTTTGGCCCAAACAGCTGAAGAGGATGACAGGCCACGTTTAACACCGCACGCTGATGGCGCTGGAGCCTGCTGGTTAGGTATAACAGCATGCTGAAAGAATCTGTTAGAACACTGCCCCACACAACTGGGGGTAGTGCTCGTATTTCAGATGTCCCCCAACTGAAATCATCTCTGCAAATACAGTTCTATGTCTTCTAGACTCTATTAATCATAGAAAATAATTGCCAAACTAAACCGTATCAGGACAAATACTGAATTTACCTTCATTAAAGCAGTTTCACCGCTGCTCTGCTGCATGTTCAGATATGCCCCAGCTTCCAGAAGAATAGCTACTGTTGTGAGAAAATTCTTAAAAAACAAAACCACAAGACAAGCAGGTATAAAACATGCAGTTCTCATCTCAAAACACAAGCACAGCACATGTCACAATGGATGCCGTTCTCTTCCACCGCTCATAAAGATCAACTCAGACTCAGGCACGTGGATAGCAACAAGCATTCAGAAGTTTTAAATTTCAGGATACCACCTTGTCATAGCAAAGAGTACAGGGAAAAAACAAGAAAACAGTATGTTTGCATTAAGCACCAAACAGGAATCAAGCTCCCTGTTGGCCTCATATCTCCTGCCCTTGGGAAAACAAATGAACCAGCCTGAACACAGCACAGCACCACGAAACATCCCGTAACTCAGATCGAGAAGGGCTTGCCACCACCTCTGCTCCCCAACTCCCAGGCCGTAAACCCTCCCCTTCATCAGAGGTTTGCTCTCCAAGTTCCTCAAGTCTGGATCCTGTGTATCCAATGATGGTAACAAGCAATTCTACAGCAACAACTTCTGTCCCCATGAAAGATGAAGTCAGAGATACTCCTTGCGTCAGTTTTCCCTCTAAGTAGCCCCATGATATTCCCTACTCAGGGCAGGGTTTATTATCCCCTCAGAAGGTGTCTCAGAAGTTATTTAGTGTACAGGAACCACAGCCACCACAATTACGCAGTTAAGGGCACTCTGCTATCCTCTGCTAACTATTTTTTAGGGATCATCCAAGGGGGAGGGGGAAAATTGGGTACCAATTTTACATCTAAACAAAAGAGCCAAGAATGACAAATACGACGGTACACAAGCCAACCTTTTCAGCTGCATGTATCAGTGCAGTTGTTCCATTTTTCTGTCTACTGTTAACCTTAGCTCCTTTCCTGATTAGGATCCGGAGAAGGTCGTCATGCCCACCGGCAGCAGCAAGCATTACTAAAGTCATTCCGCTCGAGTCCTGCAACAACAATCATTGCCATTAAAAAAAAAAAAAAAATCAAGTATTTGAAGATGAATCGAAGCTGGAAGACAAAAAAATGCAAACGCACCAACAGGTTTCGCAAGAATCTCCTCCCCAGCAGAATTCACACATACATGACTGCCAGACACCGACAAACCATCACTACCCACTTCTCTCGCCTACAGACCTCACACTCCGAGCTCTGTAATTCTGAGGAGCGGAACATGAAGGAAAAATAGCATGAGCCAGAAAGAAGGCTAGCAAGGTATGTGACAGCAGGAAAGATAGCAAGACTGGGGAAAAAGAGCACAAGGGCGTAAGCCAGCTGCTACCACAGCGCTGGTTTTGGATTTCATCTGAGTAAAAACATGAGGAGTTCTGTGAGTGGCCTGTCTCCTCACTCATTCTCACGTTTAACACTACAAGTTGAAAAGCACATGCTTGCCTCAACAGCTCATTTGGCATCTTCTTCTCTACCGTGTCATAGATGTCCTAGTATGACGTGCAGTCCGTAAAACGCTACACAGTACGACTACAGAAGGTCACTGGTGAAAATTCTGAGGTCAGAGATTTTAATTCTCAAAAATGGACTGCAGTACTGTTTAGCAGGAAAACAGAAGGACACAGCTGATGAAGAACCGTCAGAAAACTAATTAGTGATGGAATGGAACGGTGCCAGTCTGCTGAACAGAAACTTCTGTGCTTTTTGTTGTTGTTTTCTTGTATGTGAATGTTTTACATGTTTCAGCACCCTGACCTGCCAGTTAGCATCATTCCTTATACCATGCGAAGTTCTGCATTTCAGCTAATTCCAGTGGGCAAATCTGTTGCAAATCCAGCTACTGGGCTGCTCCTGAAGAACTCCGCTTTTTCTTTAGAAGAAATGGAAAACAAACACTGAAGCCTTGTATTTTGTGCCCCCCTTTCACTCGCTGTGCTTTTTCCAAGAAATCTGCTACTAGCAAGAGGAGAGAAGTTTTCAAACAATCCAAATTTGTTCCACCCTACTCAGTAACTCTATTACAGATTTACCTCTTGATCCAGATCATATTCCTCGTTCGAAGACAGTGCCATCTTTACTGTCATATAATCTCCACTTTTGACAGCATCCCTCAGGAGTGCTAGAAAATAAATTTAAGGCAGTTATAGCATATTTCAGTTTGAAACGCCAGGTAAGAAGAGTCCTTTACTCCCAGTGACTACTTACCACTGGATACTGGTTCTGTCGAGACATGGTTCTCATCTTCTCCATCAAGATGCTTCTGGAAGTCTTCCAGTGTCAGCCATTCCAACTGCATGTCCATACCCAAGCTCAAGACTTGCTGCTTGTCATCTATCACATATGTATACAAGAAAACCATAAAGTCAGTAACAAGTAACTTACAATAAATTTCCAAATCATTCACTGCTTGCCATTATTTGTATGATCAGCAGCACAACATACTACTTATTCAAACAGACTCTGGAAGCCAGTGTGAGATGGGCCCAAACAGCAAAGGCTGTGTTGCAAGCAGACACAAAATGCTTCTACTTCAGAGAGCCGCTCGTTTGTTGCACGGTATTAGGCTGAAGCAATCAGAGACTGTGAGCAATCCACTACGGCAACAGCAGAAATACGCTGGGAACACACTGACAGGCTGGAAGGTTGCCAAGGAGTTTCAAAACAAAGCACTACTTTGGCCTCCTGGGGCAGTAAGAACCGGAGCACCGAAAGATGCAAGCAGGAATGGAGAAAGCAAGCGCTCGTTCTGCTGGGTGTGGTTCTCGGCTCACCAGAGTTCTCCACCTGACACACATCCGCTGCTTCGCGATCGCCTTCTGCAGCAATGTGATTCCATGTTTCTGCTTCATCTTTTATCCTCCTCCTCTCCTTGTACACCTTGCTGTCCTTTGACTTCAACTCTTCTATGAATTTATATTCTAGCGAAGATTCTTCTGTTTTGCAGTTATTCTCGGAATTTTCTTTTTTTTCTTCTGAAGCTACATTAAACAAGTCAAATGCACTTTTGATGTCCTTAAAGCCTAGAATATTAAGACAGTTACCAAGAGTGACTACTTGAGACACTAGAGACTTTTACACAACAAAGTTTGAGTGACCAGAGTCCACCCAGAAGAGCTCTGCTGTCTCCTCCTAAGTTAATCATTGCTGAAGCCCAGAACCAAGCTTAACAACACAAGCCAGAATCAGGGACACGCAGCTCACCTCCACCAACCCTGCCAAGCCCAGGCTCTGCCTGCTTTCTACAGAGTGCTGCCTTCCTTTTAAGACATTTAGTTTAGAATTAGGCATAAACTACTGCTCTGAAAACACGGTTCAGTACCTGCCACGACCATAGGACACGTGCTGCGCATGGAACAGGAACTAACAGTCTGCGTTTCCTTGAGCACTGTAAGCACCTGTTATCCTTCAAGTGAAGGATGTTTCTCTGGCAATGGCTGTTTGACGCGCCAGAGCTTCTCCTAACCCACTCAGAATGGCCGAAGATGGAGCTACCAAGTTCTCCTCCAGCTCATCCTCCAGAGCAGTGAGGAAATTTATCCTGAATAAAATCACCCAGAGTTTGACTGAGATCAGGAGTGCTATAACGGAGTACTGATGTGACAGCTAAGACCAGCAGTGCAACCTAGATGTTTTTCTTCATGCTTCAAATCATCCTGTTCTGACCGTTTAAGGCTTGTACAGTAACTCATCATTGTCACTGAAGCAAGGGCCAAGCAGTTTGTCTGAAGTGAACCTCTACCAGTTACTCTAAAAATACAAACCACGTATTTACAGTAGTATCAAAACACTTCTAGAAACAGACAGCAGCTGGACAGACTCATGCAGAAAGACTGTTGTTGTTACCAGCATGACAAAGAAGCGCAGTTAACAACACCAAATGAGAAAGGGCAAAATCTTGATTTGTCTAGAAAAACATTAGAGGCTTCTATACACTTTCATGCCTCGTGCATGATAGTACATACAGCATCCTCACAAAGCCATAAAACAGCAGGTTTTTGCTTCCTAAAAGCAGAAATCGTTTCTGCAGCATGTGTTGGAAACGCCATAATGTATCTGTCTTTGTAGGAATAAGAGGAGAGTGCCTTGAAGGAATTTCCCGTCTCTTTTAAGTAATTAACACTTACTTTTTAGGCCCTTCTGTTCTTTTCTGCTCTTTTCTTCCTTTTCAGACTCCTTTTTATGAGATTTTTCTTTTATTTCAGTTTTCTTTTTTTCTTTCTCCTGATATCAAGAAAAAGGATCAAATTAAAGTGGTAGACAGAAAAGGGAAAACACTCTCCTTTCACCGCTCCAAGGATATATTTAAAATTAACACCACTAAAAAACCCATGGACAACAGACTTGGGGACATTTTGTAGCCACTTAAAGAACACATTGTTCAAGCCTCCTGGAGATAAAGAACAAAAAGCAGAATGTTTTCCAGGCTTCCTTGGTACATTCCACCGAAAAATACCAGGAGCACGACCATGAGAAAGACACTGCTCTCTTACCAACGCTACTGCCTCAAACTATCATCAACCAGGCGGAGGAATAAAGGGCTGTGCCATTCCATAGTTAATGCTCCAGAGAATTATTTCAACAGCTGTTTGAACCAGGCTATGCTCCACAGCTGTTGCTTAACCTTGTTTACAAGAGCTTTCACCACTAAGCTCCTGCAAAAAGAGTCCTTTGTGTAGCTCTACTCTGAGATTACTCCATGTAAGATTTCTACTCTCTGTCCAGAAATCAACCTGCTTACGTTCAAGGTGGCCTACACAGTCTCAAGCAGAGGACCACAGCTGAACCTACAGAAATCAGACACTTGCCACCATGGAATTATGGCCTCAGAAGCAGCGGGATATCATCCAGTAAGTATCCAGGTATTCTGGCTGTGGCCCCGTTACAAATCAGCAAGGAGTTTCTCTGGGCAGCCAATGATTAAGAAGTGCCAACTGTATTAGAACAGTCTCAAAAAGCTGAAAAATATATTCTCCAAAAGTAGCTTTTCCTCAGAAACACTCTAGAAATACCTTTATTTTTTCCCCCCGTACTATTACGCACCTTTTTTTTGCTTTTACTATCTTGCTCTTCTTAAAACACTAGTGTATTACTTAAGGGAAATTATTAAATGGCAGATTAGCACTTGATCAGCTCGTTTGTTAGAACACGTACAGCACTTGCCATTACCAGGACACCTAGCTGTGCAGCTCAGCGTCTCCTGTAAGCAGCGCAGGAACCCTGACAAGAGGGGACAAGCTGCACAACTGTCTGGGAGCCCTGCGCTTAGAAGCCACTTCAGCACTCCAGCTCTTCACAAGGTGCTAATGCAGGTGAAGCACCACCGAGCAGCTGGCTTCTGAGAGACACCAAGCGTTCACCTCGCCTCACAAGTGCCCTTCACTGCGCAGCTGGAGAGCTGCTAGCACTGAATGCAAGCAGAAAGAAGTCCAACCCAGGCAGCTGTTGGAGGCAGGGGAAACGAGGCTCAGGGTGTCAGCACATCTGTGGAGGGGAACACGTCACTCCAGGCAGGCACAGAGAGCAAACAGGGGAGATTCATAGATTCATGTTTTCGTACCCAAGGACACTTCTCTCCTAAAGCACTCCCCTGTTTCTAGCATTCAGAATCCGGAAATTCATCAGGCTTGCCTACAGATTGTGCAATGTTTTTTTTGTTTGTTTTTTTGCTTTATTAGTCTCATTAACCTCCTGGCTCTGTTGTTCTCTTTGCCATCATGAGCAGGAGCCTTCTGAGGTCTCTCTGCCTCAGGTGTGTGTGATTCCAGCCCCCGCCCAACACTCCACAGATGTCCTAATGTTGCTTACCTCCCCAGCTGAATCCGTGGACTTGTGTCCGCTTTCATCCGTGCTCACCTTCAAGCCCTTCTGTGCCAGTGCAGCAGCAGCTGACACTTTCTCCAACTCTGCAGCTGGCACTTTTACTTTTTCTTGACTTTTTTGTCTTTTGTGCGTGCTTTTCTTCTCTAAACAGGTATCTTTGATTTCTACCTTTCTACCTTCCTCTTTAAGATCTTCAGTTTTATGATTCTTTTTCTTCTTCCTTTTAACCTTAACCTCGTTACCATCATCTTCATTACTTGCTGACCCATCAAGATGCCTGTCAGCAGTGGAATCTTTTTCAGCAATTTCTTGTTCCAATTTCTCTTTTCCAGATTCCACTTTTTCTATCTCCTCTTTATTTTCGGAACACAAGTCTGGATTTTCATTATCAGTTGCTTGAGAAAGTGCATCATCTAACGTACTTGATTCTGAGTCGAACTGAGCATCTCCTTGCTTCTCCTTCCGTGATTTTTTACCTTCCTTAGAATCTTCCTTAGATTTTATTTTTAAATCTTTCACTTCTTCCCTCTTTTTCCTTGCTTCTTTAGCATCTCCTTTCCTTTGCTTCTTTGGATCCTTTGAATCTTCCTTGGTTTCTAAAGTCCTTTTTTTTGGTTTTGAATCTGAAACCAAACTATCTGAGGAATTTTCACATTCTGTCCTGGGTTTTTCTTTGAGTTTTGCAGACTTTGACTTTTTCTTCTTCAGGTCATCTGCACTTCTACCCTCTCCATCTTTTGACTTTTTCTTTTTCTTCTTTGGTGAAACATCATCTTTTGTCTCACTTTGCCAGTCATTGTCAGATTCTGCTTCAAAAACATCATCATTTAGAGAAAGTTTCTAGAATGTAAGGGGAAAAAAAGAAAATATTTATTTCCCAATTAAACTGTATCACATTACTGTAAGCCATACCAAAATGACAGTGGTGATGCCTGGGAGAAGTAAACTGCTTTTTAAACACTGCCAACAACATTCTTTATAGCCAAACTGCAAAATTCATAAATACAATTCTAGCTCACTAGCTCACACTGCACTGCTTACAAACTGCTTGGAAGAGAACCAATCCATGAAGAAACAAACCAACCGCACACCCAGCCGCCAGGTTCCAGACACAACTACATCTCAACTCTTTTACACCACAACCAGCTGACCTGCTTTCGCAAAATTTATCTATGGGTTTCTCAGAAGTAAGGTACCAGCTTTCAAAAATTGTTCTTGCATCTCATCTTGAAAATGACTGAACAGTTAAATGGAAACAAACAAGGGAAAAAAAAAAAAACATGCTGTCCTCTTGCAATTAATTTTTCAATACTGCTGTACTTATCCGATGAATATTTGCTTGTTAACCACTGAATTAATCTGTTACACAAAGCAGGAAGGTGAAATGAGCAGTGCCCAGCTTCAGTGACAAGACAATAAGCCTGTGGGCAGGGAAAGGGGGTTGCTTTTGTTGTCAACAGATAACTAAAGTAACCATACATCATTAATGTAGTCTCAGCAGAAACTGAAATTAAGTTTAAATTGATTCAGACTCTACAAGCAAGCCTGTCAATTCAAAAAACCTCCTCAGCCAGACAACAGCAGCAATATTCACCGCCTGCTGAAACAAATCATCTTTGATCTGAAAGTGGTTTAAGTCATGAATTCTGTACCCCAAATGTCTTTTGTTCTCATGCGCCCCATGAAGAGCCTCGATAGGCAATGTGTCTTCATCCTAAGACACCAGAAGGAGAAACATACCTGCACGTCTTTTTTAACAGGTTTAGGCTTAGTGTCCACAATTTTTTTTCTGAATTCAAGCAGCACTTCTTTGCAGTCTTCCAGATGAATCTCTGGTTCCCAAGTATCATCATCAGAGGTATAGCCCTTCCATCGTACTTTGTAGAGAATTATACCCTGTAAGAAACAAACCAAAACACAGTCAAAACAAGCTGTCATTTCATCCTAAATTTTTCCACTAGGTTAGAAAGTCTTTTACCATTAAGGGGAGGAAAAAACAAACAAACAAACAAAGTGGCGGGGGGGGCTGAAGCTTTTCACCAAAGTGTCTCTCGACTTTCTCCTAAACGAACTGAGTAGTCTGAATCCTCATGTTTCTCAGCACAGACTCCTTTTCCTGCTGAGAGGCAAGGCTCTGGGGCTTGGGCTGAGCATAATCCTGCCACAGCCAGACAAGCGGCAACTCTGGGCCTCCTGAACCGAGCTCAGCTGAGAAGCAGAGGTGTCCCATGCAGTCAGTGTCGTCACCTTCACTTGCTGAGCCTGCAGTCTTGTTAAGCAGATGCATGACAAAGCCAGCAGCAAACTTTTTTTTTTTAATCTATTTTCCATTAAAAATCTAATAATGAATACAAGGCAACATAACCATCCCTAAACTTATTCTCTAAAAAGGTATGAGCACAGATGCTAAGCAGAACACCTTTGGGGAGGCAAATGAACAGCACTTCTTTCAGAAAGGCTGATGATGCTCCCAACGATCCCACACTGCTGAAGAAGGAAAGCTTCAGAAGAACTGCCACCTGACACCTAGCATTAACACACTCTTTCTTACTTTGCTTCACAGACATAGCAAGCCCAGCTCTGGTGGCCTCTCCCTGCACACCCTGCGCCCCAGTTTCCTGCGTTGCCTTCATAACCCTTCGCTGGGCTCACTCTGCTGCGTCCGCGCCTCCCCCACCCCAGGGAGCTCAGCACAGCACGCCAGATGCATCTCACAGCACTCAGAGGAGAAGATGCTGCAGGCACTGCTGTCTCGCAGGCAGTGTGGGGATCCCCAGGCCCTCTCCCACTATGCTGTGCTCCAGCCAGCCCCGTCCCTCGCCTGTCCCACGGCGCAGGGTTAACTCAGGTACAAAATCAGGCAGAAGCCCTTCTGCAAGTAGTTGAGAAAGGTGGCTAAAACAAGGCCTGATGTAAGCTCAGGTCTGCGTGGCCACAGCAAGTAACAGAAAAACACAGCTAAGGGAAGACAGCAGGCTGATCATATTGAAGATGCAGACACAGCCTTTCCCTTACCTGCAAAAATTATTTTATTCAACAGTGTTATTTCTTTTCTCTTTGTCACCTATAGATAACAGAAAACTTCAGAACGTTTTTATAGTGCAGTAGTTTCTAGGAGAACCTGAACCATCTGTGAGATGGGATAGAACTAATTCCTGCTGCTGCATGGTTGAAGAACAGTTAATGTCACCCATTTCCACTGGAGAACGTCACTGTTCGCCTTGCAGGTTGTCACTTCAGCAGAACTTTTAATGCAGTACGAAAGGCTTCCTAAAACACTTGGAGCTTCTACTGTTGCCTGAAGCAGGATATGCCCATGTTCCCCCTGCCAGCAGGCAGCTCCCCAGCCTGGTCCTGTCCCTGGAGCACTGCTCCTCTCGCTGCCACCGCTACCAGCTGCGGAACGCCGGTGCTGGAGGTGACAGGAGCTTCTCTGTGCCGTGCTCTGTGGCTCTCCCACTCCCACAGATGTGGCCCAGGAGCCCACAGCCACCCTGGTACTGGTGGGCTCCATGTGTTTGCCTGGGCTTTGTAACACACCTGGGAACCAACGGCCTACATCTGACTACACACAGGGCACTCCGCTGAACGCGGCTCACCACTTCTTTCATTCACTTCAGGTGTTGGGACTCAGTGTGGGTGGTTATCTCCTTGCCCTGTATGGCTGAAGCAGAGCCCATTTAGGAGGGAGGGAGGGAGGGAGGGAGGGAGAGGCGCCTGGTGCCACCGCAACCCACGCTGAGACCCATGGTCAGCACGTGCTGGGTAAGGCACCCGCATCCTGTGAGGCCGAGCGCTCTGACCCAACCTGGCAGCCCACAGCCTGCTACCAACCAGCACACGGTGCTGATGTTTTCAAAGGCTGTTACTGCGTGTATTCTGGTGTTTTTTAGAAGAGTGTGGAACAGCATGTTCCTCCTCCCCCAGTACACAATGATGTTCAGACCCATCGCTGTAAAAAAAAAAAAGTACCCTTGCTTTCAAGCCAGACTTGCTGTTTTGCTTAACACTACATACAGGCAAAACGATAAACGCTGCCTCACCTCCACAGCGCAACATTCTTAAGCCATCAAGGCAATTCTGCTAAGACACAACTAAATCACGACAGCATCACAAACACCTAAGTAACCCTTCATCTGAAGCTTCCCCAGCCTAAGAGCTTCAGAACCCTGATATTACACACCAAGCAGGCAGACTTCCATACCACCACCTACCTGACTGAAGCCTAACACCAAAAACAACTTGGCTGACACGAAGAACTTGCAAAAACACAGCCATTTGGAAAAAAGTGAGTTTGTTGGTTTTTCGCTTTTGGAGTTCAGAAAATTTCAGAACTTCAACCCATCCAGGCTGCTTTCAAAGACACCAGCAAAGGTAAGCCAGCTCTGCCTGAACAAAGCCGAGACCCCTGCTACAGCCGGAGGTAGCAACTGGCCAAGCTCCCTCTATTCCCAGCGGCCTTCGCACACCTCCACACGCCAGGAAGCACTCTCACTGCGCCCGCTGTGAAACCCCCTCCACGTCCTCCGCCACCCCCAGTCCAGCTCAGGCACGAGAGCTAAGAGCACTCAACGCTGCAGCCAGTAAGAAAAGTTAGCCAAGAGGCTCCGGGTTTAACCGCTCCTAGCCGAAGCAGCGAGCTGCAGAGAGCCTCCTCGCAAAGCCACGCACAACGCGCTTCCCACTGCGGGCGCGACGGAACTAGCGCTTCCCAACGGCCCCGGCCCGACCTCGGCAGGACAACGCACACACCGCTGCCTCAGCGGCGGCCACCGCCCGCGCACGCAGCGGGGGCAGAGCAGCGGCC
>VXAV01008664.1:118155-133068 GCA_013399715.1 Alectura lathami
AAGGGGAGGGGGAGGGGGAGGTGGTGGAGCGCTGGTGCAAACACCCAAGTTTGGAAGTGCAGGTGACTGAAGTGAACTTCTTCCAGTCAGACAAGCTCCTCCTCCTGCCTTTGGTCCAGAACCAAATAATGAGGAATAATTCAGCACACCAAGGTCACGTGGTGAAGATGACATTGTTCCTGAAGATTTCTCTTTTGTGATGTCATTATCAAAACTGAAATTTGATTTGAGACAGCACATATTAAAGTT
This sequence comes from Alectura lathami, assembly GCA_013399715.1. NCBI lineage: Eukaryota > Metazoa > Chordata > Aves > Galliformes > Megapodiidae > Alectura > Alectura lathami. The sequence continues at coordinate 118,405 of VXAV01008664.1, forward strand.
ACTTTCAGAAAAAACACCGAAGCCCTGTGCCGTGACTTTTTGTGAGGTGCTCTCTTGAATAACAGGAACTTCTTCACGTCGAAATTGGAAGCCTTCAGTTTCACCTCTCTCCCTTAGGAAATCATCTAACCAAGCATTGGATACTGCTGGGGAACATGCCTGTTTAGTAAAATCACAAGGAAACAAAATAATACCAGAATTATTATTACAAGGAGGACCCTGGTAACTACAGACTGGTCAGCCTCACCTCTGTCCCTGGGAAGGTGATGGAACAACTTATCCTTGGCACTGTCTCTAGGCATATCAAGGATAAGAGAGAGGGTCCTTAGAGGCAGCCAACATGGCTTCACCAAGGGGAAGTCATGCTTAACCAACCTGATAGCCTTTTATGAGGACATTACCAGGTGGATAGATGATGGTAAAGCAGTGGATGGGGTCTATCTTGATTTCAGTAAAGCATTCGACACCGTCTCCCACAGTATCCTCGCGGCTAAACTGAGGAAGTGTGGTCTGGACAATCGGGTAGTGAGATGGATTGTGAACTGGCTGGAGGAAAGAAGCCAGAGAGTTGTGGTGAATGGGATGGAGTCTAGTTGGAGGCCTGTATCTAGTGGGGTCCCCCAGGGTTCGGTACTGGGACCGGTGCTGTTCAATATATTCATCAACGACTTGGATGAGGGGATAGAGTGCACCCTCAGCAAGTTTGCTGATGATACAAAACTGGCAGGAGTGGCTGACACGCCAGAAGGGTGCGCTGCCATCCAGCGAGACCTAGACAGGCTGGAGAGTTGGGCAGGGAGAAATTTAATGAAATTTAACAAGGGCAAGTGTAGAGTCTTGCATCTGGGCAGGAATAACCCCAGGAAGCAGTATAAGTTGGGTACTGACCTGTTGGAGAGCAGCGTAGGGGAAAGGGACCTGGGGGTCCTGGTGGACAGCAGGATGACCATGAGCCAGCACTGTGCCCTCGTGGCCAAGAAGGCCAATGGCATCCTGGGGTGTATTAGAAGGGGTGTGGTTAGTAGGTCGAGAGAGGTTCTCCTCCCCCTCTACTCTGCCCTGGTGAGACCGCATCTGGAGTATTGTGTCCAGTTCTGGGCCCCTCAGTTCAAGAAGGACAGGGAACTGCTGGAGAGGGTCCAGCGCAGAGCCACCAAGATGATTAAGGGAGTGGAGCATCTCCCTTATGAGGAAAGGCTGAGGGAGCTGGGTCTCTTCAGCTTAGAGGAGACTGAGGGGTGACCTAATTAATGTTTATAAATATGTAAAGGGTGGGTGTCAGGAGGATGGAGCCAGGCTCTGTGACATCCAGTGGCAGGACAAGGGGCAATGGGTGCAAGCTGGAACATAGGAGGTTCCACTTAAATATGAGGAGAAATTTCTTCACGGTGAGGGTGACAGAGCACTGGAACAGGCTGCCCAGAGAGGTTGTGGAGTCTCCTTCTCTGGAGACATTCAAAACTCGCCTGGATGCGTTCCTGTGCGATCTGCTCTAGGTGTTCCTGCTTCGGCAGGGGGATTGGACTAGATGATCTTTCGAGGTCCCTTCCAATCTCTAACATTCTGTGATTCTGTGATTCTGTGATTAGTAAGATATTTTCCTCTTTTTAATAAACATGATATTTCTTCTTATATTGTGCATAGTATCATTTTATTCTCATTCTTACATTTAAAATGAAAGTAATGTATCAGTTAAACTAAAACTCCTACCTTATTCTTTGTTATAATAGTGAAATTCAGACCAAAATTTGACTGACAAAATATGAGTGGAGAGGTATCATTCATCATTTTTATCATCATAATGTACATAATGATGGTTTGGAGCCAAGGAAGTTCCACTGCACCATATTGTTTTACATACACAGAAGACAGATCTACACAAACTGAAATGTGGATCTTGCTTGTGCTGGCTCAAGCTGGGAAGTTCACAGGATGCATAGTGATTCTGGTACATGTATCAGCTGAGGTCCAGTATGGACCTCCATACAAGGTAGCGGGCCTAGGCCAAAGCTGCGCTGCCACCATACACCAATGTAGACATCTAGATGCTCTGCTACCTAGGAGTTCTGGGCCAAAGGATGAAAAAAATGGTTTTATATGAGTTACAGAATCATAGAATGTCTGGCAGGGTTCCGCTGGAAGCTGTCTGGCCCTACCCTTGCTCAAACAGAGACACTCAGAACCATGCAGCCATGACCATGTCCAGGCAGTTTTGAAGATCTCCAAGGAGGAGACTCCACAGCCTCTGGGTAGCCTGTGCCAGTGCTCCATCACCCACACAGCACAGTAGTGCTGCCTGATGTTTAGACAGAACCTATTGTTTTCTGTTTTGTCCCATTGCTTCTTGTCTTGGCACTGGGCACCACTCAAAAGAGCCTGGCTCCCTCTTCTTTGCACCCTCCCTTCACGTATTTATACACACGGATAAGTTACCTTCTTTAGAGCTAAGTTATAGTACACACACAGAGACAGTTCTAAATTGCCCACAGTCTTCATACATTACAGACTTCAGGTTAAGATGATGTTCCTCAGTTGTTTTAAATGTACATCATGGTCATGCACAACGTAATTTAATAGACAAATCACGATTTGCTTGATTTCCCTATGAAATTTGGAGATGTAAAGTTTTAACCTGTTAAGACTTTGTAGACTAACAGAATTACTCCTGCTGGCTAGTTTCCAAAGTCAAGAGCTACCATAACTAGCAAACATTATATTTCACTAGTTCAAAATTCTCTCATCTCATCAAAACTTTGATCTTCCTTGAAGAACACCCTCCCCTCAAGTGCCTCTATCCAACAATCTGCCAGCAGGAGGAAAAAAAAAACCACACACACACACACACACACACACACAAAATATCTCAAAAAAAAAAAAAACAAGAAGCAACCATTTTCATACACCTCTTGTCTGTCATTTCCAGAGCTGACTACCAGTGATATATGGACAAAGTACATTCAAGTGAAACAAAACACAGTTTGATCTTTTAATCTGCAAATGGATTTCACCTGAGGACTTGCAAAAGCAGTAATAGGCAGGGTATTTTGTAGCTGGATGCAGCATACTGTAGGTAAGAGTGCATACAGCCAGCAAACCACAGGGAGTCTGCAAGGTAAGATCAGTTTGACAGCTGGCATCCTAGTCACTTTAGGGCAGCGTCAGCAAGGACAGAACCATGATCCGAGTGCTATCTGTACTGACAGCACCACAACTGGATAATATACTAGAAATGTTAGCAGTAAGAATATACATTAAATATAGTTACCGTGGGATTTTTTTCTGAAAATAAGATGCCAGATTCCATTGGCTTTTTGTCCCAGTTCATGTAAGGTAAAAAATCAACATCTTCTTGAGCTATAATTTCCAGGATGTTTGGAACATCAGCAGAACAAATTTCATTAGCATCCTAAAATAAAATTCATCACAGTTATAAGCTTGAAAATTCTCTTCAGTTTTTGTTTAATTCTTAGTTATGGTAGCTGTTATACCACAAAAATCTGTCATAACAGAGACTGCATTTTTGATTTGTCAGTTTGAAATGTGTCGAAAACAGAATAAGCAGATACAGCAGTACATTAAAAATACTCAGTGTATACCAATAACTGGTACAAGTAACTTCATACTTTTGGCTATATTGAGGAACAATGTATTCCCAGTAAATAGATGCACAGGAAGCATGGAGTTGGACAGTATATATTTGTAAGTATAATTTGTTCAAAACCTTGTCAGCAATAATTGGGGAAAAAAACACTCTCTTACACAGTTCTCTTCTACAGTTCTTTCACAGTTGCCAACAGGAACACACTGACTGACAAGGTTTGATTGCAATGCGAGGACAAGCAATATATGAGATAGAAAACACAAATAACTTGCTGTATTGCAGAACAAACAAAAATCATATAAAAATTGTCGTTTTGTCTCTATTTTAAAGTAATAAACATTGTTCAGCTAAAGGAAGACTGGTTTTGATATATGCAAGGTTACAGAATGTAGAGTCTTTTGACAGATAGGCTAGTGGGAACAAGATATTTCATAGAAAACATACCCTCTTCTCAACTGCCACAAAGCTGGTAAACTGGGTTATAATCGAGTTCTCCAAGCTGAGATGAATAATCATGTTTTTCAAGATTTGTTTCTTCATCTATATTGTTAAGTATTAACAAATGAAGGAAGTAGAAAAAATATAATCAGGTAAAATCAACAGATGTAAAAACTGAATATGTAAACACGCTTATGCACTCTAAATAGGGATATGTAAAAGGAAGACCTCATGTGAAAGTATTGGCCTGCCTAACTCTCTGCACCTTCTAACTTTCTCTGCTCCCTCACTTAACTTTGGGCAGAGACGTGTTTCCTCTAGTTACACACGTCTTTTGGTTCTGTGCTTCTTCTAGTGTAAGAGGAAGCTGCATTGTATTTAGAATTAGTCTGAAGTCCCAAATAAGCCAAGATGGCAAAGTGATAAATGCCAATTTTTACAGGTCACCAGATCGTTAAGTCTGTCTACATGCAAGACTGAGGTCATTATTTTCCACCCTATCCTGCACAAAAGATGAGGACTTTGGCTGGACTAGTATGTTCTGATCTTCAGAAAACAAAAATGTTACATGCCACAGGGAAAGATGAACCACCAAAGGCCTGCAATGACAATGTATAGATTAGGAAAAACGTATACACATTCTGCCAGTAGAGTACGTTCTCATAATGGGTAAGAACACAAGTCTGTCCCAAAATTCTTCAAAATCTCATTTAGGAGGGAAATGTCTTACTGTATGGTGACCTTTACCTCAAAATGACACTGGAACTGCAATGTTAAAGTTATGCTTAACATAGCAAAAAAAATCTTCCCTATTCCATTGAAATGTTTGCTATTTGTCATTTTAAATACACGCTTTTGCTTTTAGATCATCAAACCTCATGTTCTGTTTCATTCTCATGAAGAATACCATCTTCATAGTCCCTAATGAAAGCTCTTGCTGTGAGTTTGTGTAGCACCTAGAAAGAAAACAAAGGTGATGATAAAACAAACAAACGAAAAAATCCAAATTCTTCCTTTTATTTATGAAGGCCACCTTCAGGCAGTTAGGTTCCATATATTCACAGAACCCAGTTTTCTAAGGGTCAAGCTACTTCTGCATTTTAAAAGCAATCATAACCTGCACCTAAGGTACATTTTTATTTCACCTAACTTTAGCAAACTAAAAGATACCCAGGTCTGTACTTGTTGCATACATTTTCGCTAAAGTCAAGGATGAGAAAAAGCAAAGGAATGAACAAACAGAAAAACCACCGGGTAACTCATCCCATTTTGAAGCAGCTAACTAAAACAAGTAGGAAGAATCCCCTTTCTGGAGGAAAACACTTCTCTCCAGTATCTGTAAATGGAGCCTGGACACTTACCTCCTGATTACTTAAACAATAGATAGCTGAAGTGAGATAATGAGTCCTTTGCATAAAAATATGGAGTTCTGGGGAAAAGCAAATTGAGTCTAGAGTGTTTAACTTAAAAGAATCATTACGTCTATCACAATCAAGTAATTTTTGACCTGAGAGTGTGTATGCAGAAAACAGGAATACTGAACCCTATTAAATAGACATCGCTTTTTAAAATTGAACCAGTCTTTCCTAGGAAACAAAAGTCATTTTGGTCTGTCTGATATGTTAAAGCCAACAGAGAGAAGGAGCACTGGGGAGGTGATGTGGCAAGGTATTGATGTATTCCAGTCCCAACTGCCCAAACAATCCCACTGGCTCATTTTTTGGAAGAATATGATAGATGCTAGAGGGAGCCACTTCTGCAAATAACCTCATAAGCAAGTAGTTACTTTTTGAGCTAAGGTGAATTGGCAAAAGAAACAGGTAGGATTCTCAGAGTTCATCTAAAGCATCAAGAATTAGTAATTTGTTTCTAATTTTGGCCCTGTGTTTGTTGTTATTTCATTTGACACCTCTCAAAGCTGTATTTTTTTAACTACATCTGGAATTTGTAGTATGGATTTTTTATTTTTTATTTTAAAAAGCAAAAATTCTTGATGGCAAACAAACACATTGTTTCTGCTTGCCAGTTTCACTTGTCTGTAGAAGGGCACGTCTATGGAAAATAACTGTCCTTATATTACAACCCACAATGTTACCTTTCAAAGCGGACTAGACTAAATAGGGAACAAAATCTTTTCTATTTGAAAATAAATCAGCTCTTTAGTGGGGAAAGGATAACAGTCACATGAGAATTATTACTGAAGGATGACTATACTGTTGATTTTTCAAGCGTAGACACCTATTAGATTTACTAAAAGGTCCTTTTGAGCTTGTTTTCAAGACGGGTGCTATGCTTTCCTCTATATAAATCCTCCTAAGTAACTTCATTGTTAATGAAGCAGCTGAGAGGCTAGTAACACTTTAATGTTGACATTTTAATATTTTAATGTTTATATGTTTCTAAAGATGAAAGTCTGGTGATAAGATTCTCCATATGGCAACAATTTACAACTTGAAAGAGAATGCTGCAGCAGCATCTTCACAGAAGTCACCTGAAGAACAGCCAATGCAAGGATAAAGCTAGAGCCCCAAGAAGTTGCTGAACAAGAAGAAATACTCATAAATGTTCTGAGAAGTCCAAGTTTAGTGTTAGAAAGCACAGAGAAATGGGAAGCTTGTATGTAAAACAGTTTCCCTTTAAAAGCCTGAAGACTGTAGGTCTGTGCTGAAACATCAGAAGCAAAACCAAAGTGCAAGAGCTGCTGAAAACAGGAGTTTCATTCAAAGCAACATGAAGCAGCATGTTGTTGCGTAAAGCAGCTTCTTTCACTATGATATGTGCAAATAATGTTGGCCAAACTCACTGTTCCTGTTGTCTTCTGTAATTCAGTAGTTGACACCACAGTCTGTAGTTCACGGTCATTTATTATTGCTTTCAGGGTGGCCTATAAGGATTAAAAAACAAGTTTCCTTCTCTGTCTTATGCTGTGCTACCAGCACACACGCATGCTATTCTGTTTCCCGAATGAAACCCAAATCTCTAACCCTTTGCATGCCTGTATTTTAAAACCTTTCTCTGCACAACAAGAGGACAGTTGCAAAGAAAGGAATCCTGTGTTTATTAAACTACAATGACTTGAACATTAAATGAGGTAACCTTTTTCTCTCTGCGTCTTATTGGGAAGATGAATAATGGTATTTAAATATTTAATTATATCGAGCGATGAAGAAGCAGCTAAGTGCATGCTGCATAAAGGATATATAACGTAACATAATGCAATAGGTCATTTGCAATCTCCTTACATGTGAATTTCCATCCAGTAGTGAGTGTGTATCCCAGTCTTTACCTGAGTACAGTGAGGAACAAATCCATAGACAAGGAGCCTCTCATTGGTAAACACAGCCTGTATCTGAGCAGGGGCCTGCATTGGCTCTGGTGCATTTATATCAAACTGTTGCCATTTAATAGAAACAGAACTGCATCCTGGAGAAAATATTCTAGACACCTGTCTCTGTATCTGTGTAAAGACAGAAAACAAATTAGCTCTGTTTGCTTTTAAGAGAAAATATAACCTCTCAATACAAAAATATTTCCCATGTGGATGGAACTAATTTCTCACCTTTTTCCTTCTTGTGATTTATTTATTTTTATTTTTGGTACAACTAAAGCCACTTACTTGTAAAATTGTTACCACACACTGGAAAAAATGAGTCTAACGTTTGGAGGTAGTAAGGATAATCACTCAGCTATTATTGCACTGGCTTCTGGAATAATGAGACAAGTGAAAGCTGAGATTTTAGAGTAAAGTTTCTGCTCTTCCAATTGGCAAACAGGGCAGGGAATGTGGGCTGCTGCACCCAGCACCTCCTGTGTGTGAACTGAGATGTGTGAACAGCTCTGCACATCTCCATGGTCTGCTCTGGATAACGTTGCATGGATCTCTCAAATGGCAGCCAGAACAGCAAGAGGATAAACCTATGCCTTCATTCTTTCTCTCTGACAAACACATGCCAGATATTAGCCACACTGCAGCCCCTTCTCTGCTGTCACTGTTTCAGGAGAAACTATACTGGGAAACTGAGAAGCACTGCACACGGGGTCCTAGGGAGACCTGAAACCTCCAGAGGTACCAACAGTCAACAGTTACAGAAAACAGTTGCTACAGGCCTCATCACTGTGGCAAGGACAACGTTGCAGATGGGCTGTGACAGAAGTGAAACTCTGTTCTTCCATTCAGGGTGAATTATTTACAAAGTTCGACACTTCCTAATCTTTTTCCAAGCTGGTGCTATTGCATTTACCAGGGAAAGTACAGACCTCTCTCAAAAAGAATAGAAAAACTAAAATAAGTCATGGTTTCCTTGTTTTCTTTCACACATTCAGTGACCAATCTGAACAGGAAGGTGGGGCAAAGACAGTGACAAATTCCCTCCCTCATCAAAGAACTGAGAGTGCTCTACAGCTTCCATATGCCTTCTTAGCACGTTCCTGCTGGAAACAAGGCATGCACGTGAAACCTCAAACCAAATACTTCCCTTTCTCAATCACCATATATAATCTATATACAATCTATAATTAAAATGAAAGGCTTAATAGACAAGCGTCTCTCCCTCCATCTTTTATCAAATGCCTCTTCTTTATCTTATTGTAATAAGCTACATGATCTCATGAAAAGAAAAAGTAGTAACTCCCATTTTGAGTACTGAATATCTGCAGTATCAGCTACTGATATATCAGACACTGATCACGTATTGAATGTATTTGGGATTCATAAGCATACCTTTGTCTCCCAGTTATACTTTGATTTCGAGTCAAAGTATTCAAATGTTCCAGCACCATACTGGGACAAGGATCTCAGCATGTGTTGATTTGCCGTGGAACTAATAAAAAAGAAACAAATCTTCATGCAATTATTGAATTAAATCATTATGACATATGATACCATTTCTAATTCTCATACAATTTCTAACTATTTTGGTTTCAGTTAATACTGCAAGTTTTTCTGAACTTGGATTTTTTTAATTCCACCCTTTTCTCAGGGTATCAACCAACTGAAAGCACCTGAGCCAATAAACCTTTGTCTCAGCAAAGATATTTAGCGTGAGCACAGTCAACTTACAGCTAAGTCCAGAGTCAATAGGGAATGTTGCTTTCTGGAAATCGTGGATATAATTACTATGAAAAACACTTATTAGCCTGATAGAACAGCAGGCTCTGCTCACCAACAGTCCGACTGTTATGAAGCTGTCATAGGTACATAGACAAATGAGAGCTTTAGAGAGGGTTACGGGAGGACAATTAAACAGAGGAAAATTCTTGTGGGTGAGAAACGGCATATTGCATCTCAAATACCTGACGGACAGGTAGTATATTCACTCCTTGACAGGACCACACCACTGTCTTACAGAAACCTACTGAATTGTCACCAAATTTCCTTGAGACAAAATTAAATAGTACAAATAGTACAATCGTATTTTATAACACATGACATCTGGTGGGAGGTGTCCCTGCCCATGGCAGGGGGGTGGAACTAGATGGTCTTTAAGGTTCCTTCCAAATCAAACCATTCTATGATTCTACAATTTTTTTGTGTATCTTCAGAGAATTATCAAAGATAAAACTGATGACAATTCTCTATTAATTCAGCCTTCTAAAGAACAATGTCTATACAAAAGTATGAACCAGAGAGTGAACTTCTCTTTCACACCTCTTTCCCAATTATTACTTTACAGGTGTAACACATTACACACTGATCCTGCCTTCTGAAACTAGACTGTTGCATGTTAGTGTCACTGATTTGTGTTAGAGCTGTAGAGGAACCATTGAAAGCAATGCCCCCTCAGACTACCAGCACTGAGATATTCTGTCCGCAGGCCGAGTTCTGTCATATCGATAATTTGAATGTAAATATGCTGAACATGAGCACAACATGACTGTAAATATGTTGAAAAGGATGTCAGAGTGTTAGTGGACACACACCATCTGTTCTTTATTGTGAGTTGATGCAAATTCAGGTATAATCATAATGTGATTACACTGGAAGAGCACTGGGATGCTTTGTCCATGGCCTGATGGTTGTGCTTGTGCAGTGCCGGTAGAGGGCTCATGGCTGTGAGAACTGGGGAACATTGATGGATCCGTGGTGAAGTTATCATTAAATTTGTTCTGGAAGAACAGGACCCTCANACTGTAACTGAAGTTACCTAACTATAACCCATTGTTTTTAAAGTTGTTTCAGACATATACTTATCTTCCTTTTTTTTTTTTTTTTTCGTTACTGAACAATCAAACTACATTACAATGAATTTCAGTGAGGTTTTGCTTGTTCCTGTGATAGCTAAGAGGTCTTTATCACACAGACAGCATCTTGTAGCCATAACCAGAGTTTATACCAGATGTTCCCAAACTTCATTCTCTCTAGTACTGCCATCGTTGTGGAAGATCTGTGCTGAGTCACAGCAGTAGCAGTAGCTCCTGCTCCTCTCCTCTGGGTGGGCAATGTACATGTTAAAGAGAAATCATGCTTCCTGTCTGTTGTCTCCCTTTGAGAAGAGGAAGTATGAATTCAGCTGTTCAGCAAAAGTGTACTGTACTGCAATTTTTCATTTGGAGTATTAAATGTTTGCAAACATTTCTGCATTTAATCTAATCATACATATATATAAGACAGTACACTCAGGCATCTGACACTTCCCAGCTTATTAACCTCTCACTTCAAATAAAATATCAGTGATTTTAAATAAATAAAATTGCTAGCTAACTTGGTACTTACCCAACACCACACGTAAATAACCTTGTATGGTGGACATTATCCTTCACAATCTGGAAGGTCACACTCTCATTCTGAATGTGCCCATCAGATACAAGAAGAATGTTACGGTGTCCTTGAGAAGGAAATAGTAAACTTAAGTAACGTAACGTCTTCCATAAATCAGTGTTTCCCAGTGTTGCAGTAGCAGACTGAAAATAAAGAATTATAATTTTAGGTTGAACTTAATTTATCTTTTTCTAAAATAACATCTAATGCATAATTTATTCTTGTTTATTACACATTTCTCCAAATATAAATTATTCATTCTTAAATTTTATTATGTTCCTGCTCTTCTATAATTACAATTAGAGATGGGGCTTGAGGTTAACCTCATCCTGTATCTTCCCTGGCTTAGGCAAAATAATGCATAGGCAAAATATATAAGAAAAATGATAAATTCTTCTCCTAAAATATTCTCAGAACTTTCAGTAGTCAGTGGTTTGGGGACTTCTGGAACTGGAGTTTTTATCCAGACTATCCAGACTGCATCTAGAAGCTATTTACAGCTCTATATTTTAATTTGCCTAACCCTCTTTCTGAACTGAAGTGCAGTTTACTCTCAATAGCAAGTGTGACAAGGAGTTCCACTATGTATTGTGCTGTTTAGTTTTTCTTCTAAATCTGCTGGCTGATCATTTTGCTAGGTGTCCTATGATCCTTAAGAGATGATAAACAGCAAATAACCACCCCTATTCCCTTTTTCCTCTCTGTTTATTGTGGAAAAGAGATGACTGTGTAAGGATGCAACAGAAACATAAAAAAAATAACAGGAAGAGTCAGGTCTTCCATATATCTGGCCATCTTTATTTTCTGTATCTCCAGTTCTTCCTTCTGAGGTGGAGTGACCAGAATTGTCTACAGTATTCAGACACCAGAGCAACACACTTGTACAGCTACCTAAGTGTTTAGCTTTTTGACTGCTGCTGAACTTGGGGCCCTGGTTTAAAAAGGACCATTTACAATGGCTCCAGCACACTTTTCTGGAAGAAGCCCGACATTGTATGAGTGCAGTTAGTGTTGCTTTCCCCTTTGTGTTACTTTGCATCAATAATCATTTGCATCTTACCATCCATTATATCAGTATCTGAAGTATTACGCTAGCATCAAGAAGCTTTGTTTACAGATGAGGAGCCTCCTAAAATATGGTACTAACCAGTACCTGTTGTCCTAAGTAGTTTACATATGAACTTTTGATGCCAAAAGCATTTTTCTTCTCACTAAAAGTCCTTTGGCCTAAGTGCTGCCTTCACTTAAAAATTACAGAATTCCAGAAGGAAGTTTGAACATCAGGAAGCACTTCTTTACTGTGCAGGTAGCAAAGCACTGGAACAGACTGGAAAATTGTAGAATCTCTCTCCCTGGAGATTTCAAAAGCTACCTGGACATGGTCCTGGGGAGCCTGATCCAGTTGTCCCAGCTTGAGCAGGGGTTGGAGTAGATGGACCCAGAGGTCTCCTCCAGCCTCAGCCATTCTGTGGTGCTATGATTTTGTGAAGTAAAACATTTCCTCTATTCTGCTGTGAGCAGGCAATGGGAAGAATGAATTCCAAATGATAAATTTAGGGGGAAACATTGAAAAATGTCCTAATACTGATATCTACTTAGCTTCAAAATAACAACTTACACAATCACATTAAAGCAAACTGAAATTAATATTCAGATGTGGTTGTGCTTGTTACCAGGGAAAATATAATTCGAAAAGACTAAGTTATTAAAAAAAACATCTTAGAAGTTGGCCTAACAAAAAAAAAAAAAGAAAGGAGGAAAAATTGGGAAACTTCTGCAATGATAAGCATCACTTTCAAAGAAGCATTCTTTAGAATAAAACCAAATGGATTTACTTACTGTAATAAACTCAGTCAGTGATGCCAAATCCTGCATGATGTTCTTTGAAACTGAAGAAAATTCTGTGAAATCTGTGAAACAAAGATTGATATTAAGAGTATTAAAATATGCAAGCGTGTAGCAACACTGTGGAAACACAAGTTAAAGTTTCATGACCAGGATATCAGAGTAGAAATATATCATACTGCTTCATGATCTAGGTTGCAGTTCAGTGTATTGCATTGGTTTGATCATAATGATAAGCATAAAATTAAATAATGGCAAGAAGGTAAGAGGTCGCTCACAGTTAAAAAGGAAACAGAGAAACTCACTTGTGCCAAATTTGATTACATTCACATTTTGTCTGGAACCAAGTTGCTTCAAAGCATGTAAGGCAATCTGCTTTGCCTCCAGTAGCGTTGAGCCTGCCATAGAATTTGAGCAATCTAATAAAATAATAATTTCACTGGACAGCTGCTCTTCATCAAATGCTGCTTCAAACTCTGGTTGGAATACAAGCATGCAAGCCTACAGAGAGAGAAACAAAATCAGTGCAGTGAACAAATGCTATTTCATTAGAAGTGTACCCAGGTATCTTCCTTTTCCTCATTATGGAATGAGAGCAGAATGTAGTCATATTTGAAAGTTTTTGCAAATATATTCCATTTACTCTCAATTCTTGAAAAGTGCAATTTCCCTATTCTTTACCTATACCTCAAGTCTCACATAAAAAATTGAAAAGAATTTTGTGGTTCGATGTTCCCATCCAATTCACTCTTTGGCAAACAGCATTGGATTCTCTTCTCCAAGTTAAAAAAAAAATAATTATAGATATTGTCTTTTACAGTCATAACTGCCACCATCCGTTTAAACAGTGTAGTCATATTTCTGTGAAGTACAGGCAGCAGCACAAGAGTTAGAAAAAAGTGTTTTAACTGAAATATGTTTGCACACTGAGTTGAAACTCCACCTCAACCTTCAGTCTGTCACACGGCAAAGATTAAAACAAAATCATCAAGATTCTATGCAACTGAGAACACATTTCTGGAGAATACTCAGCTTAATAAAAAGATCATACTGAACGCCATACATGGTGTGAAATTGTTCTTCGTCTTCTACCCACAAAAACTGAATTGTTTCTGTTTATTTTGTTTTAGCATATTCAGTATTACCTCATGAACAGTGTAACAGGTATGCCGTACCTCACTACTTTTGTTGGGATGCTTCTCTACCCACATTCGGGGCAGATAGGCATGAGAAATCCATATGTCTAGGCCAAAGCCACTACTGCCCCAGGAGCTGTTTTCTATAGTCTTAATGACAGCCTTGCATTCTGTTTTCTAGAAGAGGGGAAAAATAAGCATGTAAATATTTATTTAATAACAGTACAGTGAATATTTTTTATTTTTACAAGATAAAATTATGATTCTTGAGGACATGGGAATGAAGTCAGCACATCTAACAGGAGTAGTACCAAAGGGCTTTTCTAGAAAGATTATACAGATTTTAAAAGGTACAGTTGCTATTTATATTTTATATTCTTTAAAACATCAATCACTTGCCTGAATATATTTTAAGTTATGAATCATAGAATCATAGAATCATAGAATCATAGAATGCCTTGGGTTGGAAGGGACCTCAAAGATCACCTAGTTCCAACCCCCCTGCTGTGGACAGGGCTGCCAGCCACTAGCTCACTAGATCAAACTGCCCAGGAACCCATCCAGCCTGGCCTTGAACACAGCCAGGGATGGGGCAGCCACAGCTTCTCTGGGCAGCCTGTGCCAGCGCCTCACCACTCTCTCAGTCAAGAATTTCTTCCTGATGTCCAACCTAAACCTCCCCTCTTTCAGTTTTAGCCCATTCCCCCTTGTCCTACCATTATCCACCTGTGTAAAAAGTCGGTCCCCCTCCTGCCTGTAAGCTCCTTTCAAGTATTGGAAGGCCGCAATGAGGTCTCCCCAGAGCCTTCTCTTTTCCAAGCTAAACAATCCCACCTCCCTCAGCCTTTCCTCAGAGGAGAGGTGCTCCAGCCCTCTGATCATTTTGG
>VXAV01008664.1:133096-150578 GCA_013399715.1 Alectura lathami
CTCTCCCTGCTGGCCACCCCTCTCTTGATGCAGCCCAGGATGCCATTGGCCTTTCTGGCTGCAGGAGCGCACTGCCGGCTCATGGCCAGATTTTTGTCGATCACAACACCCAAGTCCTTCTCCGCAGGGCTGCTCTCAAGGAGTTCTTCTCCCAGTCTGTACACACACCTGGGATTGCCCCGACCCAAGGGCAACACCTTGCACTTGGCCTTGTTGAACCTCATCAGGTTCTCGTCGGCCCACTTTTCCAGCCTGTCCAGGTCCCCCTGGATGGCATCCCTTCCTTCAGGGGTATCAACTGCACCACTCAGCTTGGTGTCATCAGCAAACTTGCTGAGGGTGCACTCGATCCCACAGTCTAAGTCGGCAATAAAGATGTTGAAGAGCACTGGTCCCAAGACAGACCCCTGGGGGACACCGCTTGTGACCGGCCTCCACCTGGACGTAGAGCCATTGGCTACAACCCTTTGGCTGCGACCATCCAGCCAGTTCTTTATCCAGCGAACAGTCCACCCATCAAATCCATAGCTCTCAAGTTTAGAGATAACCTGAGATCTGAAATCTGAGAACTGAGTTTAGAGATATGTAGACAAACAAGACAAAAAGGATTTGAGCACAACAGAAATTTTCACCTGAGAAAAACAGAGAACCTATCAGTTTCCAGAGTGAACACTGTATAAAGTCACACAGATCTAGCACACACATTTCCTTAAAGGATTAAAGTTCCTTTTAAATACACAGCAGAGCTGCTAAGTTATAGTGAAATTAATTTACCTTTATTTTAAGCCTATGTGTCCAACTATGTAGGCGTTCAATGCTATACGGCATCTCAATAGACATATCCAAGGAGAATCCACTAAATATAGAGAATAAAAATGAATGGGAGTCCAGGGAAGATGATATTTAATCTGCATGCTGTGACATTGCCTTGAGAATGAGCTATTTGCTGTCCTTTTTAACTCTTTGAATGGTGTGGAGAATACTGAGCTACTTAGGCAAGTTTCTGTCCCTAGAATGCTGGCATTTTGCCAATTTCAGCCAGTGTGGCCTCATAAAATAAATTAATCTTCTCTCCTTACTGCTACTTGGTTAGTATATTTTGGGACTGCATTGGCTATTTTTGGCATACTGTCACAATGGTTGTTCATTCCACGTTGCTGGCTCACCACAACTCTGGGTTATAGGCAGTCACTGTATTGCAGGATAAAATCTCCCAGGGTGTAGGTGTGTAGGGCTGCAACCATTTCCTCTGTGTGTAGCCTTGCACTGGCCAGTCTAACAACACTTAGTTTAAATGAGCCCCTATTAAAAAATATTCTTGACTATTCAGAGTCCTAACCTCAGTATTACTGAAGGTACCATGACTCTGTGTATCCTCTGCGTAGCATACAAGCAATAATTTTCTATTTATAGTCACACCTCCACTACCCTTCAGAGGCTTGTGCATAAAATGTGCAATAGGTATGCACAGTCCCATACACAGTAGCTGCAGAGAGAACCAGACTGAAGCCAGTCATTTTTTTCAAGTGCAAAGAAAGGCTAAAATGTTAAGTGCAATGATACTGAAAATATGAAGATCTTGTAGGCTTATGAAGTTTTGTGACATGGGAATTTATGTGTAATCCTTAATAAAATAAATGCTTCTGAAACAAAAAGAAGTATTTATGACATTGCCTATCTAAGGATAACAACAGATTACAATGAAAGATGAAATTAAACTAGTTTATTGATAATGCAAATATTCCATATAATTAAAAAACTTTAAATGTAGACATTTTAACTGAATGATTTAAAAGTATTAGTAATAAATAAAATAATATTAATGAAAGCAACTTACTTCTTCAGTGTTTTTACTTGTCTAACACAAACCTTTTTTACTGTATCCTACAAAAGAAAAAGAAAACTTATATTGCACCAGTTATGAAATACTGGTATCTAATTCCTGATGCTTCTGTCCAGCTGGAACTCCTTTCTCTTACAATATCACTTAAAATGGAATTGCCTGGAACCCTCTTTACTTCCTTCATTCATATTGCTTTGTCATCTGAGCATCACTGCCGCTAAAATTCAGATGAACCTGCATACGCTTTTCTCCCAAAGACACAATGAACTTCTGAACTCACAATAATACAGCTCTGAGGCAGAAGGCATGACCGTTGAGCAGTCAGACATATGACAGAGCTATATGATCTCATGGGGACTAGGACCTTGAGAGCCGCCTCCGGCTCTTTGCCAGCATTTAAACAGAGATGACCTCCCCTCCCACCTGTACTGTTCTTGAGCCACCAGGGATGCCCAGGGAAGCAGGTCAGAGTGAGAAGTGAGAAGGATAATAGCAGTGTTCAGCAGATGCTTAGCTGCTGTTTCATGATGGAGATGCACAATGCCTACTTTCCTGCAAGCCAAAGGAGGAGCAGAAGCACAGAAACAGCAGATAACTCCAAATATGAAATCTAGCTTAAACATGTTCCAGTCCAAGCCAACTTCTGAAGCACTGCAGGAGTAAATAAATCCTTAGAGATATGATAGCTTTCTACCAATCATAGCATTCCTAAGTTTGTTTTCACATTTCTTTTAAACAGTCCTGCTGTGACAAACCATTATCTTTTAATAAAAGGAGAAGGAATTAAATGGAAAATAATCATGATTTTACTGAAGCCTTTTGTGTAACTGCAGTCTCCTAGGCACAAAATTTTTGCTTCAAAAGGTGTTATTTTAAGATCGTATGTTAACAAACCTGTGTGTTTTCATTCAATGCTTTGTCCTGTTGCCATGGTGACACAGAAGCAGGCATGTGAAAAGTGATACAACCGTTTTGACAACTCAGTTCAGTGATATAGGTGATTTTGATCAGAACTGTAGAGTTTGGAGGTAAATTTCCAACGCTTATTACAAAAATATCCTAAAAAAAAAAAAAAAAAAAGAGACTAGCTTTAATGACGTTGTTAAAGCCCATGTTTCCAAAACAATAATTTAATTGGTGGTTAGGGACACTGAATCCAAATGCTAACACAGAAATTACTGCTTCATTTTGGAGAAGTGTAATGCAAAACAATACTAAGACGAGAAATGTTTAATATTCAATAGCTCTTTAAGATATCTGAGCAAAAGTGATCAATAAAAACTGAATAAATAAATCTTTTATTAAAAAAAAAGTTGTGGTTTCTTTACAAAAGTAAGCTCCTAAGAGAGAAATACCTGTTTTATATAAACTGCAGTGCATATTTAAAGAAACAATAGTAGTTTTAAAAAAGAATCAAAGGTTTAGTTCAAGTAAAAAGCAGCTTCCCAACAAAGACATGATTCAGCAAAGATTCTGATGGGAAAATTCACACATGTTCTGATAATCTAGCTGTAATCTGACAAATGCAAAATTTTCCAATAGGTGTGAAAGCACAATATCCAACATACCGGTGCATCCTGGTCCATTAGATATGCTCCATCACCCTGACTGATAGCTTTACGATATTCTCTGTGTGCTTGCTTCTTTTCTTTAACCTATGGAAGATTTTCCAAAATAAGTGATTGCATCTCTTTGTGCAGAACACTTAAACTGTATTCTCTTACATGACATGACTACCTCGACATCCAGTCAAGTGGTAACAACAAAGAACTTGAGAGAAAACAAAATTAATACTAGTGTTGCACATCTTCGTTACTAAATAAGTGCTTTCAAATCTTGAGACTGAAGGATCTACATCAAAGGCAATGCACAGTAATATTTTACCTCTCCAATGATGTGTTTTCCATTGATGAAAGCTTCAAATCCACAAACAGCAGCTTTATCATCCAAAGGAAAAACATACTTAGCTTCAATTGGACTACTGTTTTGATTGGTGTAGGTCTGAAACATTACTACCTGAAATAAACATTTTTTTTCATAATTCTGTAGTGTTAAAATGTGATTTAAAACATCAGTAGTTTAAGTGTAACAGAATTGCTTTCCACTACGAGATATCAGTATGTATGCCACATTCTGAAGATTTACTTGTACATTAGAAATGAAGGTATAGCATTCACCAGTGCTTGACAAATAGCTTTCTCATAAACATGCAAGGAGATGTAGAATTTTACTGTCTAAATCACTGATCTAATCTCTGACCCTATAAGGGTTATCTGATGCACTAGCAGAGCTGGAGCTGTCAAGCTAATGCCTGCACAAGAAGTAGTCCTCACTGCAACACGTCTGTAATAGTTTCAAGCTAGTAACGTCCAAACAAGAAGGAAGAATAAACAAAACAAAAAAGGTCTATTTTTATGATATACCGAAGGGAATGTTTGTGTTACTTCTACATGTGTAGCATCTATCCTCTAGTGACAGAATTTCTGTCTCTGAGGTAGCAGATTGCATCTGACATTTTTCTCACATCTGCTCTTTTGTTTACTTCCAGTGTGTACTAACAAAACCCCAGAATTCCTCATTGCCCTCCGCTGCTATTCTTACTGTCCCTTGTCATCTCATCATTTCTGGTTTGTGAACCATACCTCAACTTCATAGACTGCTTTCTGCTTTGGTGGCTTGGGTCATGGAACAGATGCTACTGTAAAATAATTCATTCCATAGGAAACCAAACCAAAAAAGTAAAGACAATTCCTCATGAGAAGAACAGAATCAGACAACAGTTGAGAGTGTCAGAATAGTTTAAGAATGGACTCATGTGACTCGTGGCCAGCAGGGAGAGGGAGGTGATCGTCCCCCTCTACTCTGCCCTTGGAAGGCCTCACCTGGAGTACTGTGTCCAGGCCTGGGGCCCCCAGTACAGAAGGGATGTGGAGCTGTTGGAGCAGGTCCAGAGGAGGGCCACCAAAATGATCAGAGGGCTGGAGCACCTCTCCTGTGAGGAAAGGCTGAGGGAGTTGGGATTGTTTAGCTTGGAGAAGAAAAGGCCCCGGGGAGACCTCATTGCGGCCTTCCAATACTTAAAAGGAGCTTACGGGCAGGAGGGGGACCGACTTTTTACACAGGTGGATAATGGTAGGACAAGGGGGAATGGGCTAAAACTGAAAGAGGGGAGGTTTAGGTTGGATGTTAGGAAGAAATTATGTCCCAGGTTAGGAAAAGGCTTGTGACTTGACAGAATGTGTTCTTAGGACACATCGTCCTTATGGAAAAGGACAAGAAATAACATACTTTACCTGTGCTACAAAGTCTATTACCCTCGCCTTGATATGAAAACCTTTGAGAGGAACAGGATTTCCCAGTACGTCTTGAAGACCAGTTTTTACCATATTTGAAATATTTGCACTTGGTAACGCATAGCCTAGACAAAGAATTTATGAAATATTAGAAAGGTATTTTCTTCAATTTTCCTTTCGGAAGCAAGTTTGAAACTAATCCTATATAAATGGCCTATGTTTATTTATGCAATTCAGAACACACAAATTAAAAGTAACACTCAATTTCTGTTACAAATACTTGTGTTGCATGGCTGAGCTTTAGGCTAAGAGATCGTGAGCCTGTAAATCTTTAAGGTCTTACAAGGTCTTTGTTTAAAACCTTATGTTTGAATTATTAAAAGACCATTTGATGATTTATGCAAAAGTGCTTCCCATGCTTCTCCTGAAACATGCTGTGACAGGAGGAGATGCACCTACTGTTGGTAATGAGGCCTATAGGAAATCTGTTAAACAGATGCTGCACATTTGCCATATGGTAATGACTAATTTAGTAAAATCCACAAATAAACCACAAATTATTTTTTAATAAGTTAGCTGTACACAAGTGCTCTAAAAGGTTATGATAAGTATCTAGGGAACTCTGGAAGCAAGTCAATACACAAACAGAAACCAGTTCTTACTCTCATTCTGTAAATGACATTGTGAATCTGACTCATTGTCTTGCTCCATTTCCACCTCAGTTCCAGGCTGAAATGGTTTTATGTGATCTTCAGCAAGGCAAAACCTGACAACATATTTAATTTTAACCTGGGCAGTTTTGTACACAACAAATTCATCATCCTGGTAGAAACAAAGAAAGGTATTTTACCATAAAAACAAAGCTCTAGATAATATTTTTTAAAATGTAAATTTATTAAGAAGCAAACCTAAATGACATCATTTTTAAAAAATAATAAGAATCTGACAGCATTTGGTTTTGCTCCCCTAATCTCTCTTTATCACTACCACTTGCATTTCTGTTCTGTTCTCATTTCTATTCTCCACACTCCTCATATGTCTTCTTCTCTGTAATGTGCAATCATTCCTCAGAGTAACTTAGAACAAAAAGAAGTAAAAATCTTTGGTGGATATCTAGCTAGTGACTTTATATATTTGTGTGCCAGTAGGGCTGTCATTTTAAGGACAGCAAACCTTCCATAACAGTGATTTCTTATTCCATACAAAGTAGAATATCACTTCCAAATAAAAATTCCAATATCATAGATCAGATATTTATAGGCTAATTAAGTCATAATAGAAAAGAAAGTTAATTTAAGTATTGTTTTCTGGCAAGAACTTCAGATCTTTTTGTGACTAGTAACTTAGAGCCTTAGAAGTTTTATATGCACTTTACAGGTTGTAAAACAGACAAAAGTGATTTTATGCATGACTGTCTAGTGATTCAGTGTCTGAACTGAAATATACAGGTTATATTAATTCTATTTTCTATCATTGGTATAAAAAAATCCAAAACTTGGTGCAGTACCGCATACTGCAGAATCAGTACCTCGAAGTCTGAAGAGATGTCTGCTGTTTTACGGACTCCGTGTACGCTGTCATAACCCGATGGTGCAGCGTTTAACGAGAAATCTCGTTCATGCAGATCTAGGCAGGATCCAAGTGCCACGGCACAAACTGCCAGGAGTCGGGTTCCATCCATTTCACTGGGTGAAGAATACTTAATACTGGCACTGTATGTAAAGAAGCACATTTTATTAAAATTGATATATTAATGTAAACATCATTGGAGTTTAAGGATACACAAGTACTTCTGAACCGATGAACAGGAAAAAACTTTATAAATTAAATTACCCCAAGAGTATTAAACACTGTATCTACTTCATTTGCAAAGTAAAAAGAATACACAAAGGATAAAGTAAAAAGACATTGTCGTTATTCAGACCTAACAGAGTCACTGAAGTAAATGCCACTTCCCAGGTTCCCAGTGTCAGTTCTTTCCACACCATGATCTTCAACAACCACTTTTGGCATTAGGAGTCCTCTAGAGAAAAAAAGTCACACAATGAATGAAGTTTAAAATACTTTTGCATAAAGTATGTGGGCTAATACACATCGTGCAGCTATGAACAACAGAGGATTAAATCAAAATATGTTTTACAGAAACCATACAGACTAAAGGAAAATAAAATATATTTGTCAAAAAATAAATCCCATAGCCATATGAATCACCAAGACATTGATTACATAAGCAATCAAGACTGCTTTTTTTGTTTAGCAGAAAAACAACACATTTCCTAGACTCATTGTCAAACATTCCAAATCATTCTTTGGTTCTTAGATGAGTAGTTCTACATTCCTAGCAACTGCGCTGTATTAAATTTTAAACAACCTGTATGAAATTTATGTATCTAAGTAAAAGAAAGAGTAAGTTTTAAAGACAGCATGGTGGGGAATGGATGCTTGGAAACTTCTCCAGTGTTTGATTTTGCAAACCTATTAGTTTTGACATACCATCCCTAGACTGTTCAAGAGATATTTCTTTTGCTGCTGCTTGATCCTCACGCAAAACCATTTAGATAAAAATAATGTAAAAAACCAAAACATTTATCTAAGTTCAACCGTTTTGTAACTTACAATTGAAATCTGCAGTATAAGGACAACAATCTTAGAATCATAGAATCATAGAATAATAAAGGTTGGAAAAGATCTCTAAGACCATCTGGTCCAACTGCCAACCTAACACAATGCTAATATGACTCTTGAGGTGATGGCAATTTTGATAGTATTATACATCAGATGTCTTTTTCAACATTCTTAATTTTTCAGTGGCTGGTTTTCATTGCATAAGACACCATGACAGTGATTTAGAAAGGTTAGGCTACTCGTATTATATTTTAGCAATGAACACTATTACCATGCCTGAGTGAATCCATAGAATTCAGTCATAAAACTAGACACCCTATTATTCCAGGAAATTATGATAATCTAAAAATATTGCAAATAAAGTGGTCACAGACAAATATGTCTAGAAGTAGAAGGAGGACACCATCAATAGAATTCTTTCCTAAAACAGAATAAATGATCCACACAGCCATTACTCTCCTACTCTCTCCATTTTGTCATCTTTCATCTGGATTTAAACTACACTCCTCCTCATCATAATCAAATGGCTGCATCTCAGTGCTAATCCAGCTGTAAGGTAATTAAATTTCTCATTACAAAACATTGATTTTCCTTCCAGAGGTCCGTCGAAGTGTATGAATCACACAAATGGTAACAGTAAAGTTTAGTTTAAACATACTGCAAAAGAATTTCATAAAAAAAAGAATTTTTGAAAATAAAAATATATTTAACTATATATAAATAAATCTTATCCAATTTCACATAAAAAAGGGAATGTAAATTTTCACCTGGAAAGAATTCCCATGAAATTGCGCACAGACGATGCATGGAACAAGGACCGAATATTTCCAAGACTGCCCAGAAATTCTGCTGTTTCACTTACTCTGCCAACCCTATATACTTGTAAAATTCTCACTGAACAGCCACTGCAAGAAATTGAAAATGATCTTTGTTTTAAAAATGTGTTCAAGATCACTCCACTGCTAAGAGATAAAGCCTTATTGTAAACTCCAAAGTAACATTCAAACTTTTTTACTATTATTGCAATTTGGGTGGCAATTATTACAGAAAAATGAGGTCACAGCAATCACTGAAACACCAGAGATGTTAAAAACCTAAAGTCTAAGTTCAAGGTAGATTTCGTCATCTAGGGAGAAATAAAATACTTCTTTTCATGCTTAAAGTCAGATTAAATGATATCATTTGACATTTTGGAACCTAAATTTAAAGATGCCACATACAAAACGCCATAAAATTCTATGCAGTGCAGGGTCTGTTAGTATATAAATTATTGCCAAAGCCATCTTGTACTAAAAATTCTGCTACTGAGAATACTCAGAGAACTCACTATCTTGGCAGAACAACAAACATCTTAGTACGTTCAGGCTATCTGGAAGTAGTAACTTAGACCTCCTCAATAAGAAATACACTTGAGAGGTGGAAAACTTGGGTTCAGTCCCACCTCCACTAGGATTAATGCATTTCACGTGCTCTAGCTACTGCACAGAGTGCACACTAGGATTCCTGTCCTTCCCTTGCTGGGATTATGCTAAGCAACAGGTTCAGACTCTTGCTTTACCTCGTCTTAGCCTTATACCTGCTAGCTGAATGCTTTATTTAGCTACTTGTATACAGGGCCAAGTGGGGACCAGCGTGCTCACCACCTTCCCTCTGCCCAGCAGTCTGCTATGTACACATCTTTGGATGTACTTCCCCAGATGCCAGACTCTGGACTAAGTTGCTTAACAGTGTCAAGATAGCGATGGCTTAAGAAATACCCAGAAGATAATCTTAGGATTCTAGGATTCTAGACAGTCACACAGTGAGGAACTTTCAGGTTTACAAAACAACTAAGAAGAAGACTTAAGGATCACAATTTTAAGTTTATGTAATGAAAGTAGGCAGTACACCTGGAAAGCAAAAGGAAGTCAAACCTTTGCTTACAAATCAAACCTTTATGCTTTTAAGATTTAGTAAACTTCAGTCAGTCTTGAGTTCTTAAATGTTGAGATAAATTGTTAAGTAGGACATAGTTCCTTTTGCATTTTTGAATGCTTTACGCAAATTGTATGGCTCCTTGTGTTGAGGAATACATTATGTCCGTATTTATGAAGCTGCATATATGATCATTGTGTTGGGCCCTGATCCTTTGGCATGTTTCTTCTGCAGCTGAAATGTTTTTCAAATTGCTTTTAGTTAAAAAATAAAAATTGCAAATGCAGGGACTGAAAGGGACAAAGTATGCCCCAATTCTTGCAATATAGTTATGCTTTGTTATATACTGTATAAGAGTAGTGTTGAAATTCTGGGGGGAAAATCCTGTGCTAGATGATCATTGAGCCTATGAATTAGTTTACAGGCCCTAAGTCTGACAGCTGCGATCCACAAAGAGCAGCCCTGTGGGTTCACATAACAGCTAATTTGCAAAAAGCTTACTTAATTGGTTCTGTCACAGACAAAGAACTGTAAGGTGGAACAAGGCTGCATAAATTATTGTTCTAGTAGTCTTAAACGACTTAAAAATTTAGTCAAAATGTCAAGTGCTTGCAGCTACAAGACTTTGCTGAAAACAAACGGAAGTTTGCATGTCCAAGCACGGTACTTCCCCCAAATTTGCGCAACACATACTGGGGTACAGCTGCATAGTACCCAGTAGTTGCTATGTAATTTTAGACCTGAGCAAAGGCCTGAGCTGCCTAGCAACATATTTACTCACCTAAAACAAACTTGAAGAGACTTATAACTGAAGCTTACGTCATTATTCTATCCATTAATGATCTAAACAATGATTATTCCATTTCTAGAAAAACATTGATCTTACATTTATTTATCCTAATTTATCCATTTTAAAAAATTAATTAGTTAATCTTTTTGTCAGGGTACCCAGTTAGAAGCCAAAATCAAGAACATTAAATAGAATTACAGACAAATCCACAGAACAATTTCCCAGAAATACGTTTTTGTCACACAAATGAAAGCTAACTGAGGAGGGATGGCGAATCATGCAGGTAATCAAAAAGTGACTAGGTGTTCCACCTCCCACATCACGCTTATTCTAATGATACAGAGAAAAAAAAAAACAAAAAAAAATTTTCCTCAGCAGAACTCCAAGTTTTACTTTTATGTTTACCTTCCAGATATTTTACAAAATATTTGGAAATAAATATTGAGAAGCAGAGTGAACAAACTAAAAGTCAAACATCTTATTTAAATGGCTGCTGTAAATTAGACAGCTTTTCATAATTAAAAAAAAAAATATTGAACATCTTCTCATTTTCACATTTTTGAATTTACTTCCATTTGGTTCTAGTATAGGTTATGGTAAATATGCCTGTTCTGCAGTCCTATTAGCTTAATCAATGCTGCGCAGTAACACAGCCTGATAATTAGGTCCTGCTTAGAAGTATTTTGAGGACTATAGCTTGCATGTTACTAGAACCATTGTATAAATATTAAACACTCACCTGTAATTTTTTTTTAACACTTGTTGTTCAACATTGCGATATTCATCACTCCTTGGATCAACAGCTTCAATCTTGCACCTCAGGGCCTGGTATTTGGCCAAAGACGATGGGTTTGCGCATGATACATTTGTTTCCCGTACATTAAGCATGTCTCGGATGAGCTAGAAATTGAAGACAGAAATTTATGAATATTTCTTACATTTTAGTTAAGGAAACAGAGCATAAAACAGACTAAGTTACATAAAGTGACAGTGTAGTATCAACAAAAAGAATATGCATAAGAACATTTCCATTCTTTAGATAACACGTGGAACAAGAGCAAACAGCTGTAGAATTCCATGACAAGAAATCAGAAGAAAAAAAGATATATGAATAATAGTGATATATTCCTTTGTATATTCCAAATCAAGCCTACTCACAACAGTTCCACAAACCAGTATTTGTGCTTGGATACCATTTTGCTTTTGCCTTTCAGGCAATCCCTACTTACTAGAATTTCATCATATTGCCCCTGATGCCACCATGCAGCTGGGGCAATGGCACAAGGCACTCATATAATTTTCTCAGATCAGGAGAAAGAAGGACATCTAACTCAAAACAATCATAACGCTACGCTTCACTGAGTCACAGGAAAGCTTTACGAGTCAATATTTTTTTGATATCAGAAATATCAAAGGGTTTCAATTAGCATAAGGTTTCCAAAGTTACAAGCAGTATTAACATTTATTATTTTAGAACAACACAGAGCCTCCTTCTCTCTACCTCTTCACCCCTTTATTTTTAGTAACTTACAGAAGATTAACTTCTGGATATCCTTTGCCAAAACCAAGAGGTATCTCTGGCAGTATCTATGGAATTTACATTATAACTGCAATACAAGAAGAAAATTTGAGTTTGCTCTGTAGTTACAAGTGCTAGATAGGTGTCAGGGTTCTGAGTGCTTCACGTATCCCGAGGATCTGGCTGCTTGGGCTCAGGGCCAGCTCTAACATTGCAGCCGTGGGGCTCAGAATAGAGCTATGGGAATACTCAACAAATCTCACCCCTTCTTCACTAAGAATCATAGAATCATCCAAGTTGCAAGGGACCTTTAAAGGCCATATAGTCCTGCTCTCCTACAATGAACAGGGACACCTACAGTTGGATCAGGTTGCTCAGAGCCCTGTCCAGCCTGACCTTGAAGGTCTCCAGGGACGGGGCATCCACCACCTCTCTGGGCAACCTGTGCCAGTGCTTCACCACCTTTATCGTAAAAAACTTTTTCCTTACATCCAGTCTAAATCTCCTCTCTCACAATTTGAAAACACTTCCCCTAGTCCTATCACAACAGACCCTGCTAAAGAGTCTGTCCCCTTCTTTCCTGCAGCCCCCCTTTAGATACTGAAAGGCCGCTATCAGGTCTCCCTGGAGCCTTCTCTCCTCCAGGCTGAACAGCCCCAGCTCCCTCAGGCTGAAGATGCCTTTAAGCTGAGGCTCTTGCCCTTGGTTTATCTGCTGAGCTATGTTGCAGGTATGTACCTCCCTGGTACTGAGCCAGATTTGGTTCCTGGTCTGACCTTGGACTGGGCAGATAAGCCCATAATAAGGAGGCAATTCGGACTTGTCTGACCCTGGTTAATGTTACCAGCAGTCACTGTCAGCTGCTCTGCTCATCCTAATTGGGTGCTGTGGGACTGTGCCCCTGCCAGTGAAGTGACTGCCCTGGCCTTGCTCACCTTCACCCCAGCCCTGTGCCCCTGCCCTGACAGCTGCTGGGAGCAAATGAATTGATTTGCAGCACAGTAGCTGAATGCCCTACTGAATGAACTCCCAAACTGCTTAAAAATGGAGGAAGTGACAAATAAGCACAGGAGTAGTGAAAGGGAGTTGTGGGGGAGATCCTTAGAGATGACCCTAGGCAGAGCAGCTGTGCTTAGACCTACTGATAGATGCTGCCTGCAGTCCAGGGAACTCCTCCAGGCTATTTGTGCTGTAGATGTAGGAACAGATCAAACTGTACCTAGATAAGTAATTTTAAATTGTCTCTAGGAACTGTTTCTGCATAGACAGGGAACTACCAGAGTGAGTCCAGCAGACAGCTACAAAGATGATTAGGGGCCTGAAGCATCTCCCTTACGAGGAAAAGTTGAGAGACCTGGGGCTGTTCAGCCTGGAGAAGAGCAGACTGAGAGGGGATCTGATCAAATATCTCAAGGGTGGGTGTCAAGAGGATGGGGCCAGGCTCCTTTCAGTGGTGCCCAGCAACAGGACAAGGGGCAGTGGGCACAAGCTGGAACACAGAAAGTTCCATATGAACAAGAGGGAAAACTTCTTTGCTTTGAGGGTGACAGAGCACTGGAACAGGCTGCCTGGGGAGGTTATGGAGTCTCCTTCTCCGGAAATATTCAGACCCCACCTGGACACTTTCCTGTGCAACCTACTGTAGGGAATCTGCTTTAGCAGGGGGTTGGGCTGGATGATATCCAGAGGACCCTTCCCACCCCTATGGTTCTGTGATGCTGTGATTCTGTGATATGCGGGAAAGGAAAGGTCACACAGAACAGTCTTTGTACACAGTTAAAACAGTGTAGAAGTATTTTGTATATAGTTTATGATAGCCAAAAGAAACTGATTATGTGTATGCTGGATAGTTGCCAGTGACAGCAGGACGATAACATCAGTTTTGTGAGTCTCATTTAATCCAGCTGAAGATACCATCACAACAATGATTGCAGTGGAAGCACTGTCACCATCTAGACGGCAATTGGCCTTCCTCGTCAACATATCCAGGTCTCTCCATAGGCATTTGTAAGATTCCAGTAAGTTAGTTTTTCAAATCAACAATCTGTGACTACTTGTGCAATGCAAAGTATCCTCTCCATTTATCTACTGCGTGTGCTCAACACTGGTGTAACACAGTGCAGACTGGGGCTTAGTAGCAGACTGGAAAAATTACCTGACACAGGTCCTGTTTTCTAGATAACAGCTTTTTGGAAACATCATAGTCTATTTCAGTTTTGTGATGTATAAGTTGATAGAATTCCATCATCATTTTGTGTAGTGCTGGCTCATCAGCTCCCTCATTCAGTGCATTCTTTACCTGGAGCAAAATACCTTCTGCTTTGCTCACCTTTAAAAGAAGAGATGATTAAACTGAAAGTCATTATGAAATTAATGAAACAGCACAAAGCAATAAATACTGAAAATGGATCACTTAATTCCACATTGAAATAAAACTTTAACTCTTTGTTAATGAAACATACACAAAAAATGTTGGAGAAAAGTTAAAAGTTGGTTAAAGTTGTGTACTATTCTATCCTTATACTGGGCTACTTGCAAAGCACCTCAGTAAAATAATCCCTCTGAAATAAAACAGAGTCTGAATCAGATTGAAAGATGATGATCCTTAACATCTTGTTGATTCATACTGTTATCTTT
Organism: Alectura lathami; assembly: GCA_013399715.1. Classification (NCBI taxonomy): domain Eukaryota; kingdom Metazoa; phylum Chordata; class Aves; order Galliformes; family Megapodiidae; genus Alectura; species Alectura lathami. The sequence continues at coordinate 147,718 of VXAV01008664.1, forward strand.
AATGCATTGGTGAAATGACCACAGAGATTAGATGATAATACATTTCCTGCTAAATTTCTAAGTGCAATGCTTTATCCGAAATACATAAAGCAGAGTAGAAGTACTATTTATAAAATGCAACTTAGTGATCAAAAGAAAGTAATGAATCATTTTAGACAGTTTGTCTAGACAGGTAGGATATAGATTTGCTTGTGTCTGTATTTTCAGCCTCAATTGGAAATCTTTCACTGAATATCCTATGCTGTTTAGTATTCTTGGGGCAGGGGGGAAAAGGCAAAGTGCTCTAATTCACACGAACCATTGGCAACAGCTAGTAAAATGCTGACAGTAGAGGCTGGATAGCAAAGTCTTAGTGCAGTTCAATATTGACTCAAGGCTGCTCTCAGTCTCACAAAGGCCTTTAGAAAAAAATTAGAGGGTTACCCTAACTGAACAGTAACCCACTTCCTTGTTACAAAAATCCAGAGATTTTTCGTTTCTACACAAATACTATTTATCTTGTAAACTAGTTATAAGTGGGAAGAGATAGCGAAAACTGTTCTACTATATTCTTACAGACATATATTGGGATGCAGTTCTGTGATCCAGCTTTTTCAAAAGCCATCCATGATTAAACATTATTTATGAAATTATCAAATATTTGTCAAATTTTACACATCTGAAATATGTTAGGAATCTTGATATCCAAACAACTGTACCTCATAAAAAGCATCTAGCACAAACATAATTCCCTTTCTGTCTTTGCTGATTTATGAAGTGCACTCACCACCATCTCTGAGTAAATGTATAAAACAGTAATGTACTATTTCCCCATTAGAGCCTACATAAATGTATACTTCCATATCAAAAAGTGAAACAAATATTCTCCTACCATGAATCAGTTGAAGAGAATCAAATGGGTGAGGTGTATTAATATTTGGGGAAAGTCATTCTAGAATTAGGGAACTTCTACTGGCAAGCTCTTCCAGTTTAAAAACAACATGATCTCCAGCTAATTTTTCCTTCAGTGCTAACAGAAATGAACAAAGTTGCAGTCTTCAGCAGCCACAACTTAAATTGTATGAACTTAAATTAAATGAATAAACATCAGCCTCTTAAGTGTCTAGGAAGGAAAGCAAAACCACTGAGGTATGTGAAAAAAATATGATTAAATGAATCACAGTGTTAATAGAGGGATGGATAGGCAATTACTCTCAATAACAGTTGTAATATCCAAAGACCTTCAAGAGTAGCCATATGGTAAAAAGATGTGTCATCTGAAAACACACACATGGACTATAACTAAAACTATTTTTCTAATACTAGAGAGTGGCTTATTGAAATATAGTTGAAGTATATTGGCAGGAGACAATAAACTGCTATTATGCACTGTCCATGACTATCTTCTTATGGGATGTGATTTATTACATAGAAGGGATCTTCCAATAAAACATTGTATAAATCGCTGTAAAATTGAAAAGACAGCCATTTGCTTTAGGGAATACAGTATGTTTTCAGTGTCATAATTCTAAAGCAAAATTTGAGGTAACAATTTCTGAAGCATGGGTGTATTGAAGTGCAGGAGTACCCGGTGTAATTACCAATTCCAATGTGAAACACAACATTCTTGTTTGCTGGGGAAAAATTATTTATAATAGCATTCATCCATGTGTCTTCATGTAGTAACAAGAAATAACTTACATCATTTAGGCTTATGTTGTTTACTGATTTATGTAGTAGACTATCCAGGTGGCCAAGAGCTTCTGCCCAGATCAATTCCACAAAATCACTAACTTCCTGACATATAGCATTTGAATTAATGGATTCTTCTAGAAGTAACTGTAGTAAAACAAACACAAATCAGTGGAAAGACAAAGATGCAACAGGAACTTTCCTGTTCTCTTAAACAATACAGTATGCAATACACACTAATGCTTAATATAATTGCGTCAGTCCCATCAACCTGAAGGGAAGGTTTGTCTTTATAAATTCTTTCATGTGGAGAACATGGCATGCAAGTGGCCATAATCTGTCTTGAAAATGCAGATATAACATGTTCGAGAAGACAGAAGTTGATTTGCTAAGTATCCTTATCATTACTTTGTACTATCTGTTATAAGGACAAAATAGTTTTCACAGCTGGTAAAAGCACAGGTGGTTCAAAATGGCCAGTGTTATGAAACACTGGAGATAATGTAACTTTAGATATAGCTCCCTGTGAGAAAGCTCTAGTGGGAAAGATATTATTCCTTCGAAAACAAAAAAATAGAGTAGTAAAGCAAAAAGAGAATAGAAAGGCCACGAATATCAGTGCAATTCCTACATCCAGAAAGAGCTGTGAAAACAGATTTTCTTATCTGAGGAGCATTGTTAAAATATTTACTTGAGCTTTTTATCATTATTCTTCAACTCTAGCAACTGCCTTCAAACTTGATGCCATTAAAGAGTTATCACATGTTTGGATACCCTACATTACTTGTTTATCAACTATATGGCCCCTGAGCTCACTAGATGACATATGTGGGCCTTTTAACATCTCTGAATACAACTTAGCTGTGTTCTAAAATATATGTTAGCCATGGTGGAAGAGAGAGGTAAATGAAGTACAGTGAGAAAGTAAATGGGAAAAAACATTCTGTCACACTGCAACCATTTTAAACAGCAGCAAATATTGCCTGAAAACTACTTCAGGGAGCAGAATCCAACAGCTGTTATCACTGAGGGGACTCCTGTTATTGATTTCAATAACATCTACACCAAGCCTATGACATCTGTATAGTGTACAAGGTAATTATGACAAAGTCATACATGAAAAAATATTTCTGGTTGATGTATTAGAACTTTTTTTTTTTTTTTTTTCTAAAAAAACGTGCAAAAATTTT
>VXAV01008664.1:150612-161346 GCA_013399715.1 Alectura lathami
AAAAAAAACAAAAAGATGATAAATATGATTGAGTGTTTAAGTACTTGGAACATTCAGCCAATATTCCTAAATATAAAAAAAATCAGAACATTTACATATGAATATTTTCCCTTAACCTATGACTGTATCAATGTAATATAGGCAATGTTTACCACATTCAGAAAATTGGAAACTAAAATAAAAACTTAAGGACAGAAAAGCATAAACACGTAAATTGTACAAGCCTTTTGTAATTTTGTAGAACCTAAACACTTTGCTTCTGCAGGAAAAGTTTCTCTGAGCAGGAAATCCTGGCTCTTCAGGTTCGCGACAAGAGTATCATAATTTTCTCTTATTTCTTCAGCAGTCTTATTTATTATGAATTGTTTATTATTCTGTAAATTGAAAGAGTAAAGTTAATTGGAGAAACTATACATAGACTCCTGGAATCAATTTACCAGACATTGTACTAACAGCTGACAAATCCATGCTTAACTTTTAGGTTGTGATTTAACAGGCTGCCAACAAGGCAGTACTTCTGCGAGGGTTCACGGGACAAGCATGGGCCCCATAATACAAACCCCAGAGTGACAAGATAGTTTCATCTAAATGTGAGCTGGAATAACTTGTTCTACCAATTGAACTATTCCAAATTCCTCCTCCTTTGACCTGAATTTGAAGTTGCTACAGAGACACAGATGGTCAGTGCCATACCACAGCGCACACAACCTGTACTCTGAGAAACATGCTGAGGCTGCCCTCAAGACAGGCTTTGCTGTCTCTCAGGGGTGTGCCCAGACTATCATTCCTTGTAGCATTTTCGCAGTTAAACATGCCAGTATACAGTTTGGATGTTACCAGGAACTTGTATATGAGTATGAGGCAGGTGCTTCCAGGACTATGCTGTGTTGCTGCCAATACCCAAACAGCTCTTTTGAGAGAGCTGCAAGCACACAGTAGAGGAGCCAAGTATGAATCAAACTTCATCTGATAAAGCTAACAGAATGACCTCCTACTATCTGTACGTAAGAATCAGCCTGCAAGTTAAGAGTCAGGACAGGAGTGCTCATTGTGCATGAAGAAACAAACAGGTAATGTCCATGAGTGGCTCACACCTTGGTTCCATTGGAAGCACTGAAGTGTGCAGCGAGTCGAAACAGAAACTCGTGATGTTCTTGGGAACACTGTAATTCAATAACTACAAAATCTTTGTTTTCCTTGGAGTTAATCTGCACGGAGAGATAAATAAAGACACCAACCTCAGTTTAATGCTTAAGTATGTTTCATTCACATGGTATTGCATCAAACACTCCTACCTGTCCTACATAACTTTTCAACCCACTTAGAACCACATACAGGGTAAGAAAACAAGCAGAATTATTCATTATTTGTATCATAGTAACAAGCAGAATTTCCTCTCAGGGCTTTACTGTACTGATTGCTCTATAATTCCATCATTTTTGTGTTTTAAAAGTCTTTTTAATAAAAAAAACCCTAACATTTAAATTAGACTTAACAGCCAGGATAACATATATCTAGTCAGAACCATACATGTACTATTCTGCAATACTTTGGTAAAAACACTACAGTGACAGCAGAAAAGTTTTATTTTGGTAATATTCGGCTGCATGGAAGGACAGAAAGATGTGAAGAAATTTTCAGTACTGCTCTTTGCATTGTAGGATATGATAACATAAAAGAGTTAATGCTGATGTGCACGAAGCTCCAAAACTTTAACACATCTACTGATCCTCCTACACTGCCTCACAGTAAGAGAAAGGCTTACTTTTTCAAGGATGTTGTATTTCGCCACTTCAAAATCTTGAGGGAAAAAAGGAGTATCTTGATCATTTTCACTGTAAAACCTAGAATGGAATTAGAGCAACTAAAACCATATATGCCCAGTAAATACTGTGCTATAACAGGCTGCAAAATCACACTACAGTAAAAATTAATATAAAAAGATAAATCTATTTTCCAGCAGCAAAATAAGAACAAAAAAGTTTTGAGCAATAAAATCCCACCCATACTGACAAGCTGCTGACCTGCACTAGTAGGCACAAATGTCTGGTGTGAGCTTGGAGAAGAAAACTAGATTTCAGTCCTCATTCTTTAGAAACACTTTGGAAACACGAAAGTAAATGGATTTTCATTGCCTGATTGCATGTTCACTTTTTTAACAGTGCGGTCAGTGCCAGCTACCTGCACCGTCCAGTGCTAATCCCACCCTTATTCTCAACTTTCACATTAGGCAATATGCATGTAGTCATACCATTCAGCATCAGGACTTTCAGATCAAGCATAAATTCTAGTACATTCACAAAGAGTAACTAAATACTTCTCTATCACTGAACAGCAGTCTCTGAAAGTGAAAGCTGCATTATACTAATAGATTTAAAAATAAGTGTGTTGGAGTTGGCTTTGTTCCTCTAATTTATAATTAGAGAAAGTTGTAAAAATGCTCTTTTGTTATCAAGTAAGAGCAGTCTTACTTGATAACACTTGATAATCTTGATTTTCAGCTCTCACAAGTTTTCATGGGAGAGAGAGCTGCTCAGAACTTCCGAAAACAATGAACTGGACTGGTTTGCAAGTAAAAATCCATGTGAACTAAGAAAAGGAAAAAAAATGTGGTGATAAACACATCCTGGAGTTGGTAGAAGCTCTGCATCTATTAAGGAGCTGTAATGTAGGTGTTTTCTGGGAGGGAAAAATATAAAATCAATTTCCACAGTCAGATTCAAAGGTAAAAAAAAAAAAAAAGCAGTTATAAATTCATAGACGCAGTATAGAAAATGAAGAAAGGATAACTTTTTCCTCCACTACACTGTTCTTAAGGTAATGAACCATCTCCAACACTGAAACAGATTGGAAAGTGTATTTTTTTTTCTTTTACATAATTATCCACATATATGTATCAAAATACATCTTTAATTTTAAATTATTTTACCTGAGAGTCCCCACTTTGAACTCAATTCTGCTGTCACTTTCTCCTGTATCAGTAAGATTGGAGCCATTGCTTTCATTTTGATTTGTGGCAATTTTATTTTCAGAAGATGACAGGTCTTCCAAACCTGTAATCAAAACATTTATTTACTTGGCATAATATCTGGTTTCTCTAATCTAACCTAACCAAGGATCACCTCCCTTGACCTGCTGGCGATACCTTGCCTAATGCAGACAAGAGTACTGTTAGCCTTCTTGGCAGCAAGAGCACATCGCTGGCTCATGTTCACCTTTTGCCCACCAGTGCCCCAGGTCCTTTTCAGTAAAGCCATTTTCCAGCTGGATGGCCCCCAGCATATACTGGTGCTCAGGGTCCTTCCTCCCCAGGTGCAGACTTGTTGAACCTGAGGTCCCTGCCAGCCCACTTCTCCAGCCTGTTCAGGTCCCCCTGGGTGACAGCACGACCCTCTGGTGTATCAGCCACTCACCCCAGTTTTGCGTAATCAGCAAACTTGCTGAGGGTATGCTCTGCCTCATCATCAAGTTGGTCAGGCATGACTTCCCCTTGGTGAATCCATGCTCATTACTCCTGATGATTTTCTTGTCCTTCATGCATTTGGAAATGGTTTCTAGGATTAACCGCTCCACCACCTTTTCACTTTTATTTTCAGAAAAATTCTTACTTATCTCAGTTTTATTCCCAATATCTATGGTTGCTGATGTCTTAACAGTTCATTTGAAATATTGACCTTCTGACATATTCTTTCCCAAAGTATCTGACTGATGGATAAACGGTGCCAAACACACCTACCATGTCCACTTGGCCATTGGTCAGAAATGTTGCCTTGTGATTTATTAACCTCAAATGTATCAGTTGGCAAAAGCTTCCCATCTTCAACTGATTTCCAGACAAAATCCACATATACAACAGGCAGCTGATATTTCTGTGTAATTTTTAGATCATAACGACTGAGGACATCAGCATTATCCACAAGAACATGTGTACACTGAAAGATAGGTTACAATTACAAACGTTATACACACACAAGTACAGTATTAAAACAAACATTGTTTGTTTGCAATTCATACTGGTAAAACCCTAGAGTCCACAGGACACATTTAAAATCACAATCTTTTCAGATCATGTTTCAATTGAAACATCTGATTTAGAGACAAAATACCTCTGCACTACCTCCAGAGACAACACAGAGAGGGCTCTTGCAGATGACAGTTCAGCCAAACTAAAATATAGGCAACTTCCATCTGTCTGCAGTGACTACAGAGACATGAGGGTGACCAGGTGCCTGATGTACTGTACAGCTTTTAGCAGCACACAGGAAGTCCAATAATGCGCAATGGGCCACGTTCTATAGAAGCCAACAGTTTACAGACACAAAGCTTCTTGGGATAACTGTATAAAAAAGGCTGGATAGAGTCCTTTATAATCACAATATGCTTTGGTAGCCTCATAAAAAACCTTACACTGCTTTACTGGAATCACATACACAACAGAATCACAGACTCCTACAGGTAGGAAGGGTCCTCTGGAGATCATCCAGCCCAACCCCCTGCAAAAGCAGGTTCTCTACAGGAGGTTGCACAGAAAAGTGTCCAGGTGGGGTCTGAATATTTCCAGAGAAGGAGACTCCATAACCTCCCCAGGCAGCCTGTTCCAGTGCTCTGTCACCCTCAAAGCAAAGAAGTTTTTCCTTGTGTTCGTATGGAACTTCCGTGTTCCAGCTTGTGCCCACTGCCCCTTGTCCTGTTGCTGGGCACCACTGAAAGGAGCCTGGCCCCATCCTCTTGACACCCACCCTTGAGATATTTATAAGCACTGATCGGATCCCCTCTCAGTCTGCTCTTCTCCAGGCTGAACAGCCCCAGGTCTCTCAGCCTTTCCTCTTAAGGGAGATGCTCTGGGCCCAGCCTCCACTGGGCTCTCTTTAGTAGTTCCCTGTCTTTCTTGAACTGGAGAGCCCAGAACTGGATACATACAATACTCTAGATGTGGCTTCATATGTATACAGAGGGTGCCAAAAAAATGTATACACATTTTAAGGAAAAAAAAAAAAAAAAGGTATTAAAATTGTAATACTCAATGTATATTGATTAACAAAAGATGAATACCAGTCACATTTGACTTCTGCAACTACAAGAGGTGCTCCGAGTGGGTACCGTCAGAGTCCAGACACTTCTGATTATGGTGAACTACTGCTTGAGCAACATTGCTGGTAAAATGGGTGTGTATACGTTTTTTTGGCACCCCTGGTATATATGCTGAAAGTTAAAACTTTCCACATAGTTTCAATGCAAGAGCTCAAAGAGTTGTAGTGAATGGATCTACATCTGGCTAGCAGCTGGTCACTAGTGATGCTCCCCAGGCCCAATTCCAGGGCCAGTCCTCTTCAACAGTGATCTGGATGCAGGAATGAAATGCATCCTCAGCAAGTTCACTGATAATACTAAACTAGGAGGTGCTGTTGACTCACTGGAAGGACAAGAGGCTTTGAAGAGGGATCTAGATACAACACTGGAGTATTGGGCGACCAGCAGTGGCACGAAACTCAGCAAGGGTAAATGCTGGGTGCAGCACCTGAGATGGATGGTGCTGGTCACAGGCACAGAGTGAGAGGTGAGTGGCTGGGGAGCACCTCAGCAGGCAGGGACCTGGCGGTGCTGGTGGCAACAGCTCAGCACGAGCCAGCAGTGTGCCTTGGCAGACAAGGGGCAAAATGCATTTTGGGGTGCAAAATGCATTTTGGGTTAAGCCCAGCACAGCCAGCTGGTAAGAAGAGGTGATTCTCCCGCTGTATTTAGTGCTGGTGCAGCCTCACCTTGAGTATTGTGTGCAGTTCTGGACCCCACAACATAAAAAGGATGTTAAGGTCCTCAAATGTGTCCAGAGAAGGGCACCAAAGCTGGTAACACGGCTGGAGGCATGTCCTGTGAGGAAAGGCTGAGGACATTGGGTTTATCTAGTTTGGAGAAAAGGAGGTCTAGAGGTGACCTCACTGCTCCCTGCAACTTTCTGAGGAGGGGAAGCAGAGGCACTCCCCAGAGTGCCGGGCTCTGCCCCCTGCTAATCAGGGACAGGATGCAAGGGACCAGCACAAAGCTGTGCCAGGGGAGGGTCAGACTGTGCATTAGAAAATATTTATTTACTGTGAGGGTGGTCAAACATTAGAACAGGCTTCCTAGAGAGGTGGTTGATGTTCCAGGCCTGTCAGTGCTCAAGAGGCATTTGCATAATGACCTAAATAATATGCTTCATTTCATGGTTATCCTGGAAAAAAAAAAAACAAAAAAACAACTGCCTGTTTTTTTGTAGATAGACAATATTGCTTATTTATTTATTTTCTTATTTTATTCAGACATTTCAGTACTACTGAGACAGATGTATTCAAAATGCAAGCAGAATATTTCCACTGATATACTGGACAGAGAAATGATCTCTACAGTTCTCATTTCTCTAAATGAGGCAAGATTAACACTGTAACACTTTCACTACTTAGTATTTTCCTTCTGAGATCTCAGAGATAGATCTAGAACTTACCTTCTGATTAAGCACAAAATTAATTACTCCGCCATTTTCTTCTATGCATGCTTTCAGGTGTTTCTTTTTCTGAATGGGTAAGTATTTCACTTTGATAAAGAACATACAGTTTGCAAAGATTGTCATTGCTCTCCTGTTAAGACAGAAAACGTGTTTTTGTTGTTGTTGTTGTTGTTTTTGGCTAAGAAATCTTTCATTCCTACTATCCACCTAAGTAGTCTCTCACTAAATATACTCTTTTCAACTCTAGAATGTTCCCAAACAAATCCCGTTGTATTAGCATGGTAATCAAATTGACCAAGAATGTCTCTTCATCAATTTCATTCATTAAAAAAAAAAACGATGTGGAAAATTATTTAGTGTGGCCTACATTTTCACATGGCATGAAATAATTGTCAGACTAGTATCTTGACCTCTTACTGCTAATACCTACTGTCAGCAATGTGTAACAGCCTTAGACTGGAACAACCTCTTTCTGTCCGCCCTTCACATAACACCTTTATAAAACAACTGTCTTTTCCAACAATGTAAACTGCTTTTCATGTTTCCACTCACATTTATGTCATCTGTAAATACAAAACCCCCCAACATTTAAAAAGAACTTCAGAAAACTGATTCAGATTAAACCCAACCCAACAACCACCAACACCACAAAAGACACACACACACATCAAAACAAACTAGCTTTAACCCACATCTATTTTCTGACTGAATTCATCGCTGTCCTATGGCAAAGATTTACACTGGCACAAAGGAGCAGCATCACAATGGAAGTGATGGAGAAGCAGGAAAGAGATGGATGTAGGGAGACTTCTCTTCTCAGCCATGTCAGCCTCAACTGTCTGTAAAGCAACTTGAATGAAAATTGGCTGTGTGCCGTTCGTGAGAAACTATGCTGAAGTATGAGAAGCTGCAAGAGTTTTATTTAAACAGATGTGGAATTTATGGCAACAAAATGTAAAGGCAATGTCTAGCTTAAGCCATTCAGTTGTGTCATCAGTGTATATTTATTTTCCTTGATGCTTGTGTGTATAAAGTTATCAGTATTTTAAACACTGATGAGAATGATTAAAAAAAATAAACAGCGTCAATGAGAATACTATACAGAGCTCTGAGTTTTTTATAGCATATGCGTGCCTCAGCTCATTACACCCTTTCCAGGGTTTCAGAGCCTTTTGCTGGCAAATGAAAGTGCTACAACTTAGTGCAAGCTAGAGGGCGTTATGACAGGGCGGGTTCATACAGAAGCCTACACCAATGCCCCCACTACGTGTATTTGCAGCACTGTGCCCAATTCGGTTTTCCCTGACAGGCATTCGGATGGTACACCTTGAAACCACTCTGAGAACTTCATCAGCGTTAGGTAGCTCTTGACAACCAAAAGATTGGCCTTCAAACTGCACTGCTGCTCCAAGCCAAACTGCTAACGCAAACACACTGCTAATGCTATGGTAACCACCATGAAGAGAATGTATGCTGGGAAAACAAAACGTGCACATCATAAATTCTTTTTCCAATGATTCTTTGGCTCCCAGTACACTATGTCTATATCGCGTCCAGAGGGTTGGTATCACTGTTGTTGGTAAAGACTTGCTTTTACTCTGTTTGTATTTCTGAAAGAGCTACTTAATAACGTAAATTTTCCCCAGTGACTTAAGGACAAATACTTTTAATTGTGGGATAAAAGGACAAAACTGACAATCCACAATACCTGGCCTCTCCACATGCATTCTGGTCTCGCACAGTGAGGCAAAAACAAATAACAAACTGCTTGCTTGAAAGTAAAGATACTGTGAAAGGAAGACCGTACTTGTGTTGGCCAAAAATGTCTGAAATTAAGTGCTATCTCTCTTGGACAGGCCATTTACAGCAAAAATGACCTTTCTGCACATTGATGAAAGCTCCCACATACATGGCAAATTCTGGTTAAGCTGCTCTCCTCCTTCTCCCAGAAATAAGCAACCATGTTAAAGACCGCAAAAAGAAAAGAAGCAGCTGTTTGAACTACACATTTTTTCTGCATTCTGTTAGAACAGTTTCCCTAGCAGTTTCTTAGGACTAATCTGTCACTGAATTACCCAGTAGGTTCTTCTGGCCTAAAAATTAGTATTGATCAATTTGCAGTAAAGCTTTTACCATATTAACAAAGCTTTTGCATCAACCCTGTAGAAAGATTCCACTGTAGTGTTGAGAGAAAACCACCCTAGACACAAACAAGGCAGAGGAAATTCTAAAGTGGCACTGAGGATGGCACTTTCTAAGGACTGTGTGTATTTTCTTACTCTATGCCCTAATTTTCAATGAATGTAAATAAAGCTGTTCTTCAGTGCAGTAAAAAAGCAATCAGATAGCCAGCTGCCACAACTTGAGTTATGAGCTAAAGAAGAGATTGGAGAGAGAGCAACACAATTCACTTGAATGTGAGGTTTCAGGAAAGCTTAGAAAAATCAGCACTACCAGAAACAATTGCAAATACGTCTGTATCATCTGACCTCAAAAAGGCAGTCTGTAGGAAGAGCCCCAGTCATCTACCACCCTACACACCCAAGAGAACCGGCACACTACAACAGTGATACGTGCACTTAGGTGAGGCAGCCAACACATCAAGGATCAAAGGGCACATGAAATCAGTATATATTTATGTTTTGTGGATCTTTTATTTTGTTGTCTGGCATTAGCAGTTCTTTGGCCTAAAAGTACTCTCAGGTCACACACACAAAAAATTCTTAACTCTTCTTTCCACATTTTAACTAAGAGGTTTTTGTAAGATACTACGTTATCTGAGGTGGTAACAATCTTTTAAGACGCAGCCTTATAACATCGCTTGGATAGATTAATTTGAGTCATATATAAAAGCAAACGTGCCAGTGCCAAAGGTTTCCCTTATTAAAACCACAGTATGGAACCACTGACTCGCTTTGCACTGGAACCCTTCATGCACTAGATTGTTCAGCAAATTCTCTACAGCGGATTAAGGATACTGCAAAAGTTTCACTAGAAGTTTTCTCCTCAGAACGTAATGGATTCTATCTGCACAGCCTGAACAAAAATATTCTTAGGAGGGTAATGAAATACGAACAAGCTATCACAAGCCCTGCCAATACTGCCATATCTCACCTGGAAACTCAAGAAACAACTGAATCGGCAGCTTGTATGTGGTGCAAAACTCCACAGAAATATTTTATATTACATTTGCTTATGAAAGTTATACTGCTAAGAACCAGGAAAAAAGTCTTGAGAGAACTGAACTGTAAATACACCTTAAATCGGCCAGTAAGCAGAAAGGAATGTGGAAACTTGAGGGAAGGGCAGATTCACTTCCTCCAAGTTTATCCGCAAAGTGAAGCCCCCCAACCTGCCACACACACCCTTTCTCTGCTCCCATCAAGAGAGATACCCAATGAGCCCTGATCCCCCTCCCCACCAGGTTCTGGGTGAAAAATGGTTCACGCTCACCCGCTCACGCAGCTCCCTCCCTGAAGGACCTTCTGCGTCCCCAGCAGGGCGGGGTGCGACCAGAGAGCCTGGGTGCACGGAGGGAGGGAGGGAGGGCGGGCTAGGGCAGCTCACACCTGCCTGTACAACACCCGAGGGGCAGTGACAGAACTTCGAGCCTGTCAAACAAATAAACCAAGCAAAGTGCAGCCTACTGCGCAGTAAGGAGCACTAACACTCGCTGTGCTTGAGGGAGGAGGAAACTCAATGTGCAGGTGAACTTTGGAACACCGCACAGACGGCAGAAAATGTAGCTGAAACCTGGTCAGTCTGTCCCCAGCAGCTTTTCTCTCCTTCGAGTGAAGAGGGCTTTATTCCCTTTCATCGCTGATGAATGCTGGCACCAAATATTAGCCTCTCTCCTCCACCCGGTTTCCCTAGAGAATCAAACTCATCAAAGAATTTTAGCAAAGTGTGTGGACACCGCTCCCAGACACAGGGTTTGGGTTTTGGGTTGGTCCTGTGTGGCACCACGCGCTGGACTCGATGATCCTCGTAAGTGCCTCCCAGCTCTGGTGGTTCCGTAATCCTGTACACTCGCTGCCCGTTCATCTTCCTGCTCCACCCTTTCTGCGGACATTTAAAGATTTAAAGGGCAGAACCAGCTACAACGGAGGCACGCTGAAAGCCCAAAGCCCCACCCGCACAGGAAACCCCACACCCCGCAAGGCTCGTGGGCTCTCGCTCAGCCGCCGCCTCCTCACACTCGCCCCCGAAGGGCCACCAGCGGCAGGGCGGCAATGCCCCGGGCGGGCGACGGG